>WHUX01000405.1:0-32134 GCA_015179025.1 Terfezia claveryi | reverse complement strand
GTGGCTTGTAAAGTGGCTTGTATTAGGACTGCGTTTTCTTTAAAATGATACGGATATGCACAGTACCATTACCTAGGGTTTCTTGCAATCACTCATCATCCAATGACTCAATCACGGGGATTGACTAGGAATTTTGGTACATGTGCACAAGGCTGAACTGACTCATAGAGTGCTCCGCCACTGAATCCGTAGATGACTCTCGGCTCCTCTATGCTTCTAGATATGATCGGCGTTTTTGATTGGTTCCAATCAACGGCCTGATCGCTTGATGACAATTCAGAGATGGCTCTTGGTTCTTTCCATGGCCTGGTAACTGCTGATGACTTAGATTCGAAAGGGCTTGCGAACATCGGTACCAATGCCCTCGTGGCGTATCTAGGCTTCAGAGCGGGGACAAAAAAAGGTGAGTACCCTGCCCCGAAATAAAGTGCGATCCGGCTACAAATACCTACGAGACTCCACACACCATACGTCGAGTTGCAGCCTTCGGTCAATATTGGAGTCAGCCGAGCCACAGGCTCCGTGCTACCCCATCGCGACGGATTAATTTCTTACTTATACACATTCATAACCCCTCTCAGTGACGTGGGTACTGTTTTCACCCGACTGTTGCTATGGGAATAGTATCAAATGTGTTTTCCACACATGTGTTGTAGGAGTACAGTACATGCATGTGATGTACTGAGATGTTAACTTGGTGCTAACTCATCTTCAGCGGAGCTCCAACCAGACCAAGAAGAGATCAAGTTCCAGCTTTGACACACGAAACCTACGTACCATTGCAGTTACAATACTTCTTGTGATCGAGCGCTGTTGTAAAATCTCCCGGATCCCTCGATCCTTCCGAATTCGAATGTTGATGATCTACACACACAACTCCCTCAACGTCCCACCTATGAGCTCCACCACAGTTGCAACGTCCACGGGGTTAGAGCGGGACGACCTACGCTTGACCTTCTCGGCTTTAGACGGACCTCCACAAACTCCGGAAACTACCCCTCCCCCCCCCACCACGGCGCCTGTAGCTGAGGAAGTCGGAACCAAGGGGACTTGTCGGATGAGCACTTTCGCCGCGCAGTCTTCCCACGAAGCGCAGCCAAATGTAGACTCGGAAACGCCTAAACCTCCCAAAGGGCCTCAAATCACCGTTGTTCTTCGTACCGGGTTCAAGTACTATGCAGATGAAGAAGTCCTCTGCAAACTTCCGTTCTTCGCACTAGCTCTAAGAGAGGGGTACCGGGAAACAGTAACGAAGGTCATAAACATGCCAGACGACGATCCAGAGTTAGTCCAATGTTTACTCCAGTTCCTGCTCGCCGGAGAATATCGATTACCAGGATCTGTGGAGGCGTATACAACAAAGGGTTGTAAGAAAGAAGCACGAATGCGATTGAAGCTATTCCACACCTCGGTTTTGGTCCTCGCAGACAAGTACATGTGTGTGGGGCTCTCCAGGCTTGCGGCTCTCAATCTGAGAAAGATTGTTCTGTCTCCAATGTCGTTTGTGAACTACATGGTATCGGTATATGAGATGACAGCCCCTGGGAGCCCCCTGAGGATTGGGTACTATGTAGATTATGGATACAAGGACGAGTTGTTGATTGTCCATCCTCAGTGGACGATTAGTAGTCATACCCGTGCATCCATTACCCGGCTATTAGAATCACAAAGCACAGAAGATAGATTTATTGATGCGCTGGATCGATGTCCTCAGCTGGCGATAGACCTTCTTTCTCTGATATCCAAAGGAAAACAACCGGTGGAACGGACAATCCTTCAATGTCCTGGTGCCGCAAAAGTTATTCTATTGCATCACTGCCAACAATTTTACGACAAACGGCCGTGGACTTCGACTGGGGAGATTGTTAAAATTCCATGGGGATGGTGGAAAGGTCAGTGCTAGAGCACTGGAGCATGGCAGTGGCAAGATGGAGGCGCTGATGAGATTTATAGGTTGTCGCTAAGAGTTAACTTTATTGCAGGTGCAAGTTGAAAGTGCGGCGGGATTGTGGGGAAATGCTGGGTGTGGGGGAATTAACGGGATGCCTAAGAGTAAGGTTTGAGGGCGCACCTGTTGGTTTTGATAGTGTGGATTGATTATAGGCGTACGGACTGTTCTGCTATTTCTCCTTGTAAATACATGTTCTAGGTCTTTTCGTCACACTGAGGCGGAGATAGACTTTGGGGCTGTTTTCCGTTTCCCATTTCCCGTTTCCCGTTTTAAGCCTTCCTTCTGGGTGAACAGTTACACAAGAACTATTAACCTATGAAACCCTTCCCAGTTTCAGCTCCTCAGGCCTACGCCTAGGCTTTTATTCGGGGCCTGGTTGTGCTGGAAACTCGGAAAATATGTTCCTAATGCCCATATCTCTCAGGGATTGCCGATGTTCATTGAAGCTCCTTACGTTGGTTTGGAATTATCTCAGTTTTATGCCCATAGCGCGGTTGCACGTTGAGTTGCGAGGCTCGGCCGGGGTTGAGCTGTGATTCCGTCAAGTCACTATACTTAATATCATATACAAGCTGGGGCACTCTGTGTTGCAAGCTAGTATAGTCGAAATAATGTTGGTCTGGTAATCGAATAATCCTCCTATGGTGCTATCTTGTGCCCAGTGCGGCGTTACCCAACAATACATATGTCTGCATAGTAATATGTACTTAGCATTCGGAGTTGTCTCAGGCTAGAGCCAGTACAGCATTTTACGGTTCAACGGGATATACGGGATGCGAGCGACTAGAGTATATTAGGATTAAGTGTGCTAAATAGAGGCATCAGGTGCAGGTCGCAGAGTGTCAGTGACCGTAGGCACATAGACAGAACACATCGCACAACCAGACTAACATCGCACCAACCTTCTAGTCCAACCTTCATGGGCTAGGCTATCCCGTTGAGCAGTAAAATGCTTGTATGCCCAAAGGTACAACCGAAGATCGTTAAATTCTCCCTCCCTAGGTAGGTACATACCTTAATTGCAATAGGTCCGTACCTCGGGGCACGTTTTCCACTCAAAATTAAATATATATATATAAATAGGAACCCCTTCAATACCGGTATTGCATTTAAATCCCATAGAATACCAGGAACGTATTGGTTATCCATAGTACTTTCCGACTGGGTATGATAGCATACTCTGATGTGAAATTGCTACAGTACAAGTACATAAGTATGCAACAAGACCCCTAAGTTTATCTAGCACAATCGATGCTAGTCTCGATGCGTGACTGTGGAGATCATAACGTATTGTATAGAACGTACTTCGTTAGCAGTAGAGAGTCTGGTTGCAAAACCCCTGGTTCGTAAGGCGGCTCAAGCTCGAAACAAGCTATTCTACCAAAATGCAGGTCAGAAAGCTAGTATATATCGATTAGTTTCTCTTCATTAATAACTTACCAGGTGTCTAAAACAGTACTGCAGTATGTTCCTGCCTGCGACAGCTACAGTACCTAGGCCAAGCCTCGTGGGATCCACATGCTACATATATCTCTATTTGTGGACCATCAATAATATTTGAGAGAATTTGCGTAAATGTATTCCATACATGTATGTATGTCCTAAGGGTACTCAAAATTAAATTAGATATCTTACATAATTATGCATATTTGTTGAAAAATCTAGTGCCCTGGCTGTATGGGACTAAAATTCCAGTTCAATTATACCAAGCTCACAGAGATGGATTCCTCTTCCATGGCTAACTTAAGTTTGGTTTCTGCGTTTTGGCAGACAAATCCATAATTCCCTGCAATACCCGCATCTAGTCTCATGCCAAGACCCTACCCGCATCCAACCTATGTGTAACCTGTCGTTTATCGTATAGCCAACAATGTAGCAAAAAGGTCAGACGAAAAGACCTATACCCAATCATCATAGAGATCAACTTGAAGTATTATTTCGACTTATACCCGACTCGAGGCATTGTGCTTGTGCGTAAACTTCCTGACAGCTTGGGTACCTACTCACTTGAGCAGTTATAAAAATTTGCCTTATGGCCGAAAATGGCTAGTCTTGCATATCGGTGGCAATATATCACCGTTGGGACAACCATACAGAGTACTCGTGGAGGGGATGTGACAACCAGACTACAGTACTCCGTACTGTTACCAGTTCATAAAAAATAAACTGCTTGTCACACGTAGAGCCGTATTGGCTCCGCTAAGACGACAATCGTTCGTTATGTCCACCGACTTCGACCCTCCAAAGGCCGTATTTCATTGCAAAAACACCAAACTCCTGGAGTTACGATGAATTCTTGGAACATTTTCGATCATTTACGAATACTAATGACGAAGATGCCCTCCTTAAGACAAGTACCACTTCAAGCATGGTCAATGCGAATTAACAAAATTCTATGGAATCAGTCCCCCTTTGATAATTTACCAACACAGGCTCAATGCACTACAAGAGGAATGAATTGTGTGAGCAAAAGACGTGTAAGGATACATTCCAGCTAGAAGTTCCCTTTCCTGTTTAACCAGAGAAAGTATACTCTCCTATTGGGGCAGAAAGTCCCCACAGGCCTTTCTGTCCCCAGCTGAAGCAGGAAGATGTTTTTCCCTTTTTGCATCAGTAAGGAGAAGTTCCTGTCAGTTGAGACCAAACTTGGTCGACGAAGCTGAATATGATGAGACCCTACGGATACTGGAAGTGACTAAATACAATCAAAGCGGCATGCCGGGCACTACATCTCCTCAAAACCACCACTCCAGTTCGATTATTCCACCTCTGTCACAAAACCACCCGCATCTCCACTGCAGTTCCACGCAAAACCATAGGACGCTCACCCTGAACCTTGATATTTGGCAAAATGTTAATTCGCTCCATGTCACTAGACTTGAGGACAAGTGTGTTTAAACCTGCGTATGCGGCGACGGATATCACATACATTGAGAAAACAATGGATTGGGGATCAATTTTTCGCAGACCTTGATTACACAGGGTGGGGGTAGCGGTGGCCGCGGAGGGTTTCCGTGGTAGAGATGAAGGAGTGCAGGGGATTCTTGTATATTTTGGTTTATTGGGTCCAATTCTTTTTTGGGACTTTTTAAAATTATATACACGTGATGGATGTGTAGGCATACGTGATGGCATTTTGTGTGATCTACAGAATAAAGTATGCCTTGCATTGAAATGATACTGTTGCTACCATGCTCGGTGCATTTTGGTACGATGTCTAAACTTGGATTTCGCAATAAACTGCTCCATAGGCTAATTTCCCAAGCTTTGGATTGACTATCCCCTCTCGTTGACTTCTAGTAATTTCTCTAGAGAAGGGTGACCTCTCCATCATAATCTGAGCTTGGGGGCTGGGAAAACCCGGAGGAGCGTAAAGCGCCGTAGGAACCGCGTAGAACAACAGAGGGGAGTGGGGGGAGTGGACAAGAGCATAGGAAAGTCAGGAGAGCCTAGTAGAGCAGTTAGCGACTTGTACTTACTGCGTACAAAATAATTGGAGGATCGCGCCTTCTAGAGTGTCCAATCCGAAGACAGTAAGCAATTCGCCTGTCCGCAATGATCCTATTCACCCATATTCACTTCAAGTACTATTTTACCTTATAAGCGCTTGCATAAGCTGACTATGTTTCTTAGCTACTGGTAAAATTCATTGCAAAGTTCATGAGAAATTTCAGCTTAAAAATACAGCAAACTTTGGGATATTCGGACACATTCACCTTCAATTTCCCGGCCCGCAAAGATGATTTATCTCATATATTCACCTATATATGCCCTATAACCCAAGGGTACGTTGGCATTGGCATTCGGTCATCACTATCTCCATGTCACCCCCGTAGTCATCTGGGATTGGAATTCTCTATTTTCTATCGCTAGCACCTAGCACCCCCAAAGAGTAGCCAGCAAATATTGCTGACTTTAGGGTAAGGATCATTACTCATAGTGATCTTCGGAGAAACGAGAAAAAAAGATATCCCTTGGGCGGGCGGGCGGGATGCAAAATCGTCGACACTGTAGTTCATGCAGACATCTAGCTATAGTTATGCTGGTATGGTCGGCAGTATACCAAGTGAGGGATAGATCAAACAAGATACTAAATGACGCGGTACGAATTGGCCTTCAATATGAAGATATGAAGAAGCGCTGAGAAGAAGCACTCGAGTATCCTAACTACCAATACTACTTCATAATATCGGCCTCTTTTACACCCTTTTTTCATCCAAAGACATCAATGATTCATGATGCATGTCCAGAATGTCCACATCTCTCCCCGCTTGATGTGTTCTCTTACTTTTTGGGATCATAGACCCTTGGGAACTATCTGTCGAGTGACTAATCTTTATGCTCTTCGCTGCTACAAGTCAGTTCCATCTTTACCTCACCAGTGACATAGTCTCCAAAATCAACTTCTAAGCTTCAAATCTTTAATTCTAATTGCAAGTTTGCGACAACCGAGAATCCAAGATTCTTGGCATCAAGCAACATTGGGATTTGCAACTGAACTCGGAATCCAAGTGCCATCATCAAAGAAACAATTTGATCAAATACATCGATTTCCCTAAATTTCAAATAATAAGATGCCATTATCAGCAGCCTCCTGGTGGCAAAGTTAGAGTTGGCATCATCAAGAATTTAGGAAGTTTGTGAACTTTATTATCATCCATAACCAAGATTTCTGCCAATGAAAGGTGGTTCGCTTTTATGGTAGAAGCCAGCGAATTGTTAAGATGCCGAATAAACTAATTTTTGATGTTCACATCATGAACTCAAATTTTTGCCAACATTTAAGTAACTCATATACCAAACCTTTCCCCTACTTCAAGCATTGTTGATGCAATCCCCTTCCATATTCAAAATATTGATTCAATCTCTATATGGATAACTACTTTATAAATATATATCTTCTGTATAACCTTTTCTTGAGATTTTAGATCTAGTTCAATTCACTTGTTCTGAATAATTAAATACGGTGCTTCGTAAATATCGCTGCCAAGTTATATTGGCCGGGGGCCTCAAGGATAGTCTTGCATCCCGGCCCGCCCGCCCAAGGGATACACGGGATATTAGTCTTCTGGCCTTCCTTTCCCATATTACGAAACGAGAGCCTGCTTGAAGTAGGCTCCTGCCCAATTCAACTGTACCGGCGCATAGCAGGATCGGTATCATTCGACCACAACTATCGTTTGTCCCTTCGGCTTTGATGCAGGAATAGAATTTCTTTTGACTTAGCCTACATAGCCAGGGACAGGGCTGTATCTCTTTCATTGCTTCCTTGAATGAAGGGGTAACTGCATGGATACCAGACCGTTGTTAAACTTATTCAAGCAGATGTAAGTACATACTGGCTGTGCAGCCTGCCGTCGAATCCTTCTCCCAGGAGTTCATTCCACAGTGTTATCACTGTTATCATTATTATCACATGCTCCACCTCCAACCACAACTCAGGACTCACATGCAGGAGATATATATAGGTTACTACAGTATCTTCTTGAATTCTGCTGTGGGGGGACTCCGTCTCAGACCCTGACCGCTGCCAAGACATCTTTGAAACAAGAATAACTCCATAAATAATACAGTCAAATAGAGACCTTCTCGCAACAATTTTTATAAAGGTGGCAAGTGAAGATGACCGGGGGAGGTTTCAGGAGAGGTACCAGGGGGGTAGCCGGGGTATAATCCAGGTCAATGAAAGACCTTTCGCAACTAGAATTGTAGCTCAGACCTTTTGGTAAGGTAGAGATGGAATTTAGAGTAAACAAATTCAAACATGTCAGCTATGGTGCAAAATCCAGCTCAAACAATATTGAGTCCAGCGGTTGAGAATTCCGCACTAGATATCATGTAAAGGCACAAGTGAAAATATAGCAGAAGTCAATTCAGTAGAACGAGAAGGACACCTCAACTTAGATGAACTATCTGATGAGGCATGAAGAATCTACTTTCGGTTGACCCAACAGGAGGTTCAGCGCCTAGTGGTAATGTTGCAAATACCAGATCCTATAAAGAGACGAAATAGGATTATATATGTTGCTAGAACAGGCCTATGTATGGCTATTTGCACGGCTTGCTATTATCAGACGTAGCTTTGAAGTTTGGATGGCGAGTGGAGTGGGTATCGAAGATTACGAATACATTACTAGACTTCATGATAAACAAGTGAACACTTTTACTATTTAACCTTTTTTGTTTCCTGATCTTCAAGCATTTCCTCAACCTCTCCTTGACTACCTCCACCACTGATCTCTTCTACTCCTGCGGAACCTCCTACCTCTTATCTCGCCTGTCGCTAGCCCATAGAAACGAATAAAGGGTATCTTAGCGATGAAGCAGGTATCTTAGTAGGTTTTGAGAACTTGTGGTTGTTGAGAAACGCTACGCTGGAGCACTCGTAAGCTCTGGATGAAGTGTTGAGCACAGCTGTTGTAGTGTGCGAAGGGTCTCTAATTGCCGGTCCTTGAGGCTTTCCAAATAGGTTGCCTGCTAGCGAGGAATTTGAATCTACAGAGATGCGGCCCCGAAGCTCATCTCTAGCGTTAATCATTTTTCTTTTTCAGATGGCAATTCTTTGATGATAGTGCCCTGACCCTCTCACTTCACGACTATCAGAGTCAACGAGTGCGACATTGCCGACGAGGACCTGCACATGCTTCGTCATGAAGCCACTACACTAATCAACCCTCCCCCAGTGGTTCCCCTCCACTGCAGCCCCTCAGTCGGACCTGCTTTGGTCGCATACACCTGGAAAAGCAGTCCACACAATGAATGGGACATTCGTTACTTTCCCCTGTGGAACTCCATCGGCGGATATAACTGTACCAACATTTATCTGTATGGATGTGACAGCGTGGACAACCACTTACGCTGTCAAAACAATAAAGGCTGTATATGCCAGCCTTCAAAGCTGAGCAAAGGGGCGATTTACGTCAGCAATGCGTTGAGACACAGTGTAAGGGTGATTCTTCCTGTGATGGGGTTGGCTATTCGCAGACGCTGTTGACAGAATTTTGTGAGAATGCATGGAGGGAGGAAGGCCTAACGAGCATGGAGTTTTATGATTCTAGGACCGAAGAGTTTGGTGAGCACGCCTGGGATTGTGCCACCGCATTCGGGTATGTAGATGGCTGATCCACGGCTTATATACCCATGCATTTCCTATACTTTGGGTCTCTTTTGGA
This sequence comes from Terfezia claveryi, assembly GCA_015179025.1. NCBI lineage: Eukaryota > Fungi > Ascomycota > Pezizomycetes > Pezizales > Pezizaceae > Terfezia > Terfezia claveryi. The sequence continues at coordinate 23,011 of WHUX01000405.1, read as the reverse complement.
GCGAATTCAGATTCCACCGCCAGGTCTCTTTTTGTTGTAATCAGCTATATTATTTTATCGTTCAACGAGCTCCTAACGTGATTGGGGACGGATTGTGTACTAACTGGCAAAATGCATACGCAGCACCAACTTCGGCGACCCCAAGCCTGATTTCCTGGTCTCCTTCCCTTCCGAACAGACTCTCATCAAGCACCACAAATTCTTCCACCCACAAAATTGCTCTAAAAGTCTGTCTAGGTGCCGGAATCCCAGTGGTCATACTTCCCATCATTGTAATCGTCGTGCCACGGCCCCCCCCCCTTGCTCGTGATATTCCAATCAACAACGGGCATTGACCTAGGGTCTCAAAGCCGAATGGAAGATGCGAAATTGTTCATGGCTGGAGGCAATTTTCCTATATGTCTGTATACGTATGTACCCGGTGGAGTTAGATTGCCTTTACGTATCGAGTTGGAATCTTGTTTACCACATTACGTATTGCTTTATTTATAACAGTTATTGCACCTGTAATCTTGCTTGATTTCCTAATCAATGCCATCCAAAACAATCATCTATCCAATTCTAAGATATAGCACTTCTCTTTATCACGTACTTGTCGATCCCCTCTGAAAAACATCTAATACTATTCAGAAAGTTGAGACAATCCCCAAATAGCCTAGACTGAAGCCATCTCATAACATAATTCAATATTTTCTTGTCTTCAGCTCAACAATACATTCGTCTGAATGCTCAGGAGACTAACATTTCCACCATGCACAATGCAACTAGGCTATTATGGCATGTATATTCTTCAGTGGCTTTATTCTGGCACGTCATGTTCCATTCTCGCCGATCCGCTCCATCACTCCATCCGCTTCAGCTTCCTCAGCCGGCTGCTCCCTCTCATCGGAATTTTCTGTCATTCCTTCTATAAAAGCTTCCACCACATCTACTTCCCTCTCGGCCTCAACAATCCCTTCCGTCTGCTTCCCTTTCCCCTTATCCTTCTTAGGCCCTTTATTAGATCCTGTCTCAAATACCGCAATTCGCCGGTCATAACCCATGCCCTGTAAGGCCTCCCGTATCACTCGTTCGCTGGCATTGATACCTGCCAATGATCCCAACGAGGCGAAAGATAAGCCCCGGTGATGAGCGTCTTTGGTTCCAAGCTCAATCATGTTATTGACGATATCCGCATTTAGAAGTTTATGTCTACCTACTCCAACGTACTTAGCCGGCAAGACGTATAAAAGTGGCTGGAGGTGGCGGTGCTTACCTCTGTTTCTTGTCTTCCGAGGACTCACCAAAGGTACTTTCACAATTCTTCCCACGGTAGTCGCATGAAACCCGAGTTCTTTGCCTATCCTCTCCAGAGTCCATTTGCCCCGATGGTATAGTGTATGCATCTCAACTCTCTGGGTTTCCGTTGCTTCTCGCGTCTTCACCGATCTTGGTCGAGCTGGGGTTGACGCCGACTCCATTTTGGTTATTCCAGGGTGCTGGCAGATCTAGAACATATATATATTTCACAATATCCACCTCGAAATTGCTTGTTTGACGGTGGTGGCATTGAGGTATTTCCCTTAGAAGGAGGTTAGGAGTTCGACGAATCCCAGCACGCTTGAATTGAATTGGATCAACTTGCAGTCAACACAGCGCATTGACGATCGATCCGATTGATATGAACAACCCCAGTAGAATCCTGCAACTATTTCCCCCATGCAGGGGTACTGCAGCTGACAAGGGGTACGAGTGGTCATCGATATCACCGAACCAATCACACTTCTGTGGATATCGACCTAGCGCATATTATCCATACAAGTTGGCAGGTGCACGTGCCAGTAAACTTATGGCTCGTGCGCATGTGTAAAATATTATAGTAAATATGATAATCGATATACAGTTTCTTTGCTCCTCTAGAATCGGATGAGACGGATGGTTGTAAGTATTGGCAATCTGCATATCCGCGTGCCAACCAGACAACATATCCGCAGGGGCGGGCACTATTTCTATTTACATTAGGGCGTATGCGTATGTATATGTACCTAGTTACATACATCTATACATGTAAGTAGTAACGGTTACGGTATGTACGGAAGATCTATTCTTCCGTGATCAAGCATGTTGTCTACCGCTAAAACATCTAAAATTAGGTATTTTCGGCTAACCTGTTCTGCTACATGGGATGGCGTCAAGTGCCCCTCTACGAGGGGCTTGTGCCAACCAGACTATCAAGTGCCTACCTAGTCTGGTTGGCACGACCCCTCGGAACCAGACTAGGTATCACAGGTTGTTGTAGTGATGGCGATCCATACTACTAACTCGGGCTTGGAGTGAAACGCAGCGCCAAAATGGCTTTATTTAATAAATACTTGCTGTAGCGAATTATTAATTATTTTTATTTGTTTTCCTGCATAGTATACTGCTAGTCGGGTGCGAAGTCCCTACCGTAACGTAGATAAGGAAATTACCTTCCCACCAATGAGTGCAGCCTGTGGTTCGAGGGGTATAGAGATCGTCAACTTCGAGACGAACGCAAAGGAAAGGAATGATTCTCCGTTTTATCTTGTGTATATATTCGTTCCTGATGCCTGCCGTCATGACTTGTGTCGTGGACTTGCGGTTTCCCAACAAGATTTTCTCTTTTCTTGTGTTCCTTTCGTTAGCAGAGCTGGTTAGATTTTTATACAATCGTTTTCGGTCAACCGACATACCTACGAATTTCCTTTGATAGGATTCACTTCTTTGGCTTGACTCTATTTTATTTGCTAGATTTGTTTAAACCCCACAGTCAGCTGAGAGACACCATGCAATCGCGGCAACTCACAATGAGCGGGCAGGTGAGCCGCCAAAAGCATCACCAGGAACAAAAAACATATTATATACCACCACCACCACCATCTACATTCCATCGCGGTCGCCCGGTGGTCCCTATTTACTCCCATAGCAATAATTCCTACCACCGAGATAACACAAGTACAGCAGAGAAAACAACCACCTACTACCCGTCGTCGACAACATCTTCTAATTCATCTACATCCTCCTCCGCAACTCTCGCCGACGATACTGATCGTTCACCCTTACCACCAGCGAAAGATCTGCCGGCGCCTCCCCCTGGAGTTCCAACATCTCGTTACATTCATATGCTCTTGTCCATCGACTCAATACCAAAGATTTACAATCTACTTGCAGCCTTCTCGACTTGGATTCTGCTTGCCGGATACGTGCTACTCCCTGGAACATTCACATCATTGCAGAATATTCCCACACCCGTTGACCCTTCTGACCCAGAATATAACCCCGACGATCCCCCCAACGCAGTAGAGGTGTGGATTCTCGAGCGTGTGCGTAACTCCCCGCTCTTGGTCATAGCCGCTATATGCAGTGCTCTGGGTGTGGTTGGGATGTGTGGGTTATGGTTTCGCTGGCGTAGGAATTACGTGTGGATTATCAATCGAATATTCCTTCCAGGCGCGCTGAATTCTCTTGCTGGAATTATCAGCACAATAGTGAATGTGCATACTGCGCAGCAAGGGAAATATAGTTTGACGGCTATTGTCAGTGTAACAGTTACGGCGGTGTCGGCGATTGTGAATGGGTCATTATGGTTGGTTTATAGTAACTGGGCGCTGAAAAGGGTACAAGAGATGCATGCGAAGGAGTATTTTGGCGGAGAACATACGGCAAAGATGGAACTGGGAGAAAGTGGGGGGCTGGTTGAGGTCCAAGATGACGGTATGGCTGGTGGGAAGAAGTAGCTTGCGTGGGAGAATTGCTTCAGGGGAATAAGTGGAGGTTGTAAATTGTAATAGATGAGACTTAGTGCTTCATGACTACTAGTAGTCAAGATATCGTAGTTTGCAATATGAGAGAAATGACATTATTTTAAAGATTCAAACCTAAGCTCCTCTTATTGAATATTTGTTATAATTGGTCTCGAACCCGATCTTCTATGAAAGACTATGTTCTTGGATTTTGGGAGATATAGATGTTCTGGGCATCGGCCGCCCGCGGACGGCATATCCACTGTGCCACTCATGGGCTATTTAAATAATTATTCCATTTGGTGCATAATTCACTTGTATTGATAAAGGTTTACGAGCGCTGATTTACCCTCCCAATAAAAAAGAATTGATAATGGTATACCTAGCTGGAGCTGTGCAATAGATTCATGTTATTTCCCACCTCCATCTAACAATCCAATTTGGTTCAGCTAGAGCTGAGAGGTTGATACAATCATGATCTGTTAATACTTCATATGTCAATAAATTGAGAATTTCAAATTATTCTTAAAGTATTGGCAACAACAAATTAGAGTAGAAGTTATTGCAAACACCTGAAACGAAAACACCAGTAATAATAGATGCCTGGGGAGCAGTTAGAGTATCTGAAATATCATAGGATACGACACCCTTCCCACTAATTTTTAAAGAAATCATAGATCCGACGTCCGAGTCCTCCAAGCACATAGGCCCGTGGGCAGCAGGAATAGGATCCATTCTGGAAGAAGGATGGAGGACCTGTTACACGGACGGCACAGGACGAAAAGGGGTAGTAGCAAGCGGGATCCACAGCGAAGACCGGACAGGAGGTCCCACTGAGGACTACGGCGGCTTCCTAGGAGACCAAGCCACAGTAGCGGATGGTGAACTCTTCGCAATGCAACTAGCCTTACACAAGAAAGACTCAGATATGTTGGCAATCTTGTCGGACTCCCAAGCAGCGATCCAGGCAGTCCACAACATGAGTTCAGGTTCCCCCCCTTAGGTCCGGCATCGAGAAAGGAATCAAGACTCTCTTGACCACCAACCAGCACAGGGACCTCCAGTTATCGTGGGTTAGAGGCCACCTGGGTATTCCAGGTAACGAAAAAGCAGACCGGATTGCGAGCTTCCAGTCTCATTTGGGGGAATTCACAGGCCAAAAGCGTACAATAACAGAAGCAGGCCTCCGCGCATCCTCCAAAGCCATACGGAAGGAAGCGAGAACAAAAGTGGGATACGGGACTAGAAGAGTGGAATGGAACCGGCATGCCCTATCAGCCTACACGTGGCTACGGACGAACAGAGGCCCACAGAAGAGCTGGCTCCATCACATCGGTAAAGCGGAGTCAGCAGAGTGTACATGCGGACACCCCTCCGAGACCGGAGAAAACATCGTCTTTAAGTGCCCACGATTTGACCGGCCTCGGAGGGCCCTGTTGGGGAGAAAGGTAGCTGGGAGGAGCTCGATATACCAGAATGGAGAAAGGAGGAAGAGGGGACATATGAGGCTACGGAGGCCTTCTTCGGGTTATTATGCTGCGAGCTCATTTAGGGAATGTGGTGTTCAGTTCCAGTTGTCACGAATTCCCTTTGTTGTTTCAGGTGATTAGTTCAGGTAGCGAAGTTCAGTCAGGCTTTCCAGTCACTTTGGGTATTATTTACGAGTCCTCTTTGTTTCAGTCCACAAGTCAGTCTGCTTTAGTTCATCTCCTTTCCGCGAGCCCTTCAGTTCGTCAGTTTAGGGGTCAAGGCTCAGTCAGGCCCTCGGGTCATCGGCTAGTCCGTTAATGACAGCATGTGGTCTCGTCTCTGTTTATGTACTTAGTTTGCGTGGGTCTGGCAGATTAACTTGCCTCTCCCTTGAATCCACCGGGTTTCCGTGTGGCTCCTCATAGCCCCCCCAACGGGGCTGCATAGGAGTATCAAGTATTTTTAAAAAAAAAAATCTGAAATATCATTCTCTAAGCCCATAAGGTCAGTAGCTGGTTAGAGTTATTAGATACGCTATACTTAACACAATTGATAGGATTCAGGCTGTGATTTTGTAATAGCTTTGTTCTGTCCTGCCCGGGAATTGTCCTATTACAAGTATGGTTGGCCAGTTAAGGTAGACTCACCGGTGGATATGCGTATACAGGCCAGTTAAGCACTCTGGCCAGTTAAGGTAGGCTTGCCACGTGATATGTATGCTTGCCAGTTAACGTAGGCTCGCCACAAGATACGTATGCTGGCAAGTTAAAGTATGCTCGCCACTCAATGAATGTATGCTTGCCAGTTACGGTAGCTGAACATACGTACACGTAGGCTTGCCACTCTCAGTATGGCACCCGCCCAGCTGCTTATTGGATCGACACTATCCAACTCGTGAGCTATTACGCACTCCAGACTCATTAGATGCACCTAATATCCGAATTCTAAAAGGTCTTAATATCCCTACTTCTGAGTGTGCATGGCCTGATATTGCGCAGCAATATATCACACTTCGTGAAGCTGCTCGCCGTAATACAATTAGTTTATATCCTAAAGTATGTCTTCCACATTCTATATTAATTTTCTACCAAGACTTACATTTATGATAGAATTCCTGCAAGTGCAAGGGGAAATGTCAAACCCAACAATGCAGCTGTGTTAAATCCGCTTTGCATTGTAGCAGCCGCTGTCATCCATCTCATAGCTGCTTGAACGCTTGTATCGACCAAGATGCAAAGTCACAATCGGACTTGGAAGCGGACTTGGAAGAGGACGTTGAGGATCATGGTGATATTTCATTACTACATTTGGTTATCGCATTCCCCGGGAGGACGACCCATGATCTGTCCTCCGGAGGAATTTCACTTTTGAATTCCCGAGCAGGACAGAACAGCTTTGTACATAGCCCTTTATTATCAGGTTTGGCCATATCACAACTACAAATATATGATGTTTGTTGTAGCATTGTGCTATTTGATCTCCCATAACTCTATCGCTTGCCAGTCGTAGTACGCTTGCTATTCAACCTGCTAGAATGTTCTACTGGTCATTGCCCGCTTCAGGGTAACTATGTATGTTCGTTAGTGCCGTGACATATTCACACATATATGTTCGCACATACTTTCATGTACACATATTTGTATACATTACTTGTACACACGTGATACTCACATACAGTCACACAACCACACACACATATATTACGTACATATCTCAGGTGAAGTGGTTTTTTGTTGGCCATTCATCTAGCCATCATTGCTAACATTGCTATCTATAACAGGAGGAAGCTATGTAGCATGTGTGTGCATAGTGGGCTTGGCAACCAGGTAGAGCAGATCAAGTCGAGACAAAACACTTGTAGGATAAATAACCTCAAGGAAGCTGTTATAATCATCCTCTCACAGTTATTTATGCGGATTTCGACATTTCGAGCCTAATATGCAACCAACTAAGGTCAAAGTTTGGGATTGTATTGTAGAAGTATAGTAGTTGGTTAAATGTAAAGGGCGACATCTGGTTCGCTCAACTTTGTGGAAATGACCACAACACTAGGTAGCTCTGGTAGTACTTTTCAGTCAGGTTATAATAGATCAAATGGCTCGCAACAGCTCCTGGAACCCATGCTACGACTCGAGTACCAAGTTCTGCGGAAAATTACCGGAGGATACCACGGTAGCAGCCATAGGTCCTAGGACTCATCGCCAATGTAGAGCCTCTCCAGGACAAACTGGACGATATACAACGTTCATGGGCAGCTAGAGCAATTAGGACAGGCGATATCCAGGTAAGGTCCTACATCGAAACGGATACCTCTTGGCTCCATAGCAACGACCTACACCAAGCAAGAACCCCCATTTCGGAAGCGTTTTTCAGGATCGGAGTGGACTCAGAGGAGATCTCTTGGGGGGATAGGGAGGATACAGTACCTTTCCCGATAATTTATGAGGAAATCCTTGACCCACTTTCTGAACAATCCAAGCTTCTAGGTGTTTGGGCAGCAAAGATTGGAACTATCCTGGAGGAAGGTTGGAGAGTCTGTTACACGGACGGCACAGGACGGGGAGGGGAGGTCGCCAGTGGAGTTCATAGCGAGGACCGGAAAGGGGGGCACTCGGAGGATTATGGGGGCTTCTTAGGAAATCAGGCCACCGTCGCAGATGGCGAGCTATACGCCATGCTGCTGGCTTTACAGAAAGAGGACTCAGACATGCTCGCTATATTATCGGACTCTTAAGCAGCAGTCCAAGCGGTCCGTAACTTGAGCTTAGGGTCTCCTCCCAGGTCTGGCATAGAAAAAAGCATTAAGACACTGCTAGCCAGCAACCCACACAGGGACCTTAAGATCTCATGGATCAGAGGTCATCTAGGCATCGACGGAAATGAGAAGGTGGATCGGACGGCCAATTTCCAGTCCCGCCTGGGCACCTTTTCAGGAAAAGCTCGCACAGCAACAGTAGGGGGGCTACGAGCGGTGTCCAAGGCGGTACGGAAGGTGGCGAGAACGAAGGTAGGTTACGGGGTCACGAGAGTGGAGTGGGACCGGCACGCCCTATCAGCCTACACCTGGCTACGTACAAACAGAGGTCCCCAGAAAAGCTGGCTCTATCACATCGGCAAAGCAGATTCAGCAGAGTGCGTTTGCGGTCATCCATCGGAGACAGGAGTACACATCCTTTTCAATTGCCCACGCTTTGACCGTCCCCGGAGAGACCTACTAGGAGAAAAACGCCGTTGGGAAGAGCTCGACAAGCCGGAATGGAGAAAGGAGGAAGAGGAGGTATATGAGGCTACGGAAGCCTTCTCCAAGTTCTTATATCACCAGCTGACCTAGTATAGTTTACTTTCCACGGGTCGGTATATATTAGCTCATTCACTATTCTTCCTACCAGTTGATCAGTTTTCACGAGTCTCCTTCACTTATTAAGTTCATGTTCTCCTACTAGTTCATTTTCAGTTCATTTGTTTTAGGTAATTCACAGTTCCATTTTACAGAAGGGGAGGCTCAGTCAGGCCCACGGGTCATCGGCTCGTCCGTTAATGACAGTCATATTCCTTCAACATTTGTATTTATCTTCGCGTGGTTCTGGCAGACTAACTTGCCTTTACCTTGAACCCACCGGGCTTCTGGGTGGCTCCTCATGGCCCCCCTAACGGGGCCGCATAGGAGTAACAAGTATTTAAAAAAAAAAATAATAATAGATCAACCCTTATATTTTGACATCTACGACCATAGACTGAAGAAAACGAGGCATCCCGTCCGCTCTGCCATATCTAAGCTTCAGATAGCCAGGCTAGTACGTGACTATGCGGGAAAGTCTCCCACTGCAGCATGCAATGGGTATTCAGAATTTTTGACTTCTTTCGGTATTTTTGGATGGTTGCCTTTTCGAGATAGTTCTTTTTTGGCCCATACCTTTTCCGGTATCTCCCAGTCTACCCTTTTTGTGAATAAGCTAGTCCTATCTTGGTAATCTCCCTATCACATGATATATCGCAGGTACTAATTGCAGGTTGAATATCTCTACTGCCTCTAACATTTGCAACCTTGATATATGTCAGGAGTTCATGTATTCGCAACCTTGTGTACATCAGTTATGTTCTGGGGAGCAGTTGGATTAGTCTGGTTACACGATCCTCCTCTGTGGGTCATGCAACCAGACTACAGTTGGATATGAATATCATTCGCGTTCAAAGGTGAGCCTTAGCGAAAGAACATAAGTCAAAAAAATAGGAAGAAGTTAAAGAAAAAAATAAAGAAAAAGAAACGGGATACAAATTGGTTCAGGAGTACATATTATTTCCTTGCAACCAAGCATTACTTAAAGCAACCTCAACATCCAATTCTTCTTTGATTTTGCATGAAGACCAATCTACATCAATAAATGCCTATGCACGTTCATCAGCTGACTGACTAAATATAAATCTGCCGCCTTTGGAAAGAAGCTTAGTATATGCCAGGTGTGCATGTTGCTCTACCAGCTACATATGTTGTTGCATATAGTGCCAACATACGTGGTATCTGCCTGCTCAAGTGGGACTGTAACCCTGTTCACAAGTTTGTTGTGAAAGATAGTCATAGGTGAGAGATAATCTTGACTATCGATAGTCAGAGAATATCTTTCAATCCCGGCCATCCTTAAGCACAAACAGTACTTGGATTAGTTAATCACGTTGCTGTGCTTACAAGTTATTCTTTAGGGTTGCAAAACCTCTCTATTGCAAACAAAAACTGTTTTGGGCCAGCCACGAGAACGGTTTGTTGTCTCGCGGCTGGCCTGGGCCGCTCGGGAGAACATGGGAGCTCATAATTACCCAAGTAAGTAAAATTGATATATAGTAGATATAATGTGGAATAAAGCACGCAATGCAATATAAAGTGGGAGTAAAGTAGGAAATGAGCTTGGACATTAAGCAGAAGGCCGGCAACATGTATTGTCTCTTCCTTCGGTTTCTGATGAGGACGAACTGGAACCAGATTTGTAGGATGACATCGGGTAGTACATTCTCTGTTCCAACAGGAACAGTGGCGGGTTGGAAATTTGCCTTTTTATTTACATTTAATTTCAGGCTGAACCAATGTTCATCAGTGGGCAAAACCGACCTATTGATCAATAGGTATATCATGACCGTCCACATTGCATATGAAAGAATGATCGACGAATAAACAAACGAGTGAAATTATCACCCACGAGCAAACAAACCAAAAAATATCAACCAAAAAAAAGCATACAATGCGACAGCTAAAAAATAAAAATAAAATGATAACCTAAAATATAATGTGACGACAAAAAAAACAAAACAAAACAGCCGGATAATTGATACTCTCTAACGAGTGTTTGTCTAATAACTACAAGCTCAATGATTGGGCTGTTTTTTTTTTTTTTTCCTGCCATCGCATTACATCTCTGGTTATTTACTTTATTTTTTATTTGTTACCTGTCGCATTCTATATTTTTTTTTGGTTTGTTTGCTGGTGTGGTGATAATTCACTCGTTTGTTTATTTGTCGCGGTCATTGTTTTGTATCCAATGTGGATGGTGGTGGTTGTTTTGTATGCAGTGTATGTTGAACATTTGCTGCGTGCAACACTCATATCATCGAAATTATCAATATACCGTGGACCTCAATTTTCTCATACTCGCGGGGGCCCGGCCATTCCGTAGTCTCCCGAGTGGCCCGGGCCCTCCGCGAGTTTAATTTTCTCGCGGCTGGCCCGGAACATATATTCTTCCCCAACCTTGCAGGCATTTTGTATTTGGCAACCTGTGGTTTTGTTGCATTGGGTCCCGTTTGATGTACAACGGGCTGTTTTTTTGGTGACAGGAGGTACCATAGGGGCCTCGCCCTTCACTACCTCCGCTACCCCCTCCTTCTCATAGTCCGAAAGGTCCTCATACGGTGAGAACCTTCCCATGTCGACCATCTCCTCATCCTCCAAAATCTTGTTTTTGGCTGGCGGTGTGTCACCTGCTGACGAACTGTCCTTGGCCCTCAATTTCCTTTCCCTTTCTCTTCCCTTTTCTCCTTTCTCTCCTTTTTCTGTGTCTACTCCTTCTTCTCTCCTATCCCAACTATACTTGACTGGGTCGAAGCGTCCTATATCTCCACTGACGCTTGTACTCCCTTATCTATCAACTCCGCCTTTGTTTCCATCTTCATATCTACTTCCGCCTTCACTTCCGCCTGCATCTCTATCTGTAGCTTCAACTGAGTTATTTCGTCTCTCAGCTGTCAGCTCTCTGCAAAAGCATTCTTACACAAACCCTTATAATACTCAACATACTCCTCCAACTCCTTTATCTGTTGACGCTCAGCACTTCGGCTCATCTTCTCTACCTTCTTCCAAGCCGCTGCTAGAAGTGTGTCAACTGGTCTTCCCACTGAACATCCAGCAAAATCAGCTAAGAAGTGGTCAAACTTCGTTAGCTCTGTCTTCATAGTTGGTACCTCCTCTGTTTTTTCATCCCTCCGTGAGGTCTCCTGCGTAAGGTACATTTTAAAAAACTGTGTCTTCCGAGATCCGTAGCTGTTCCTTGAGTAGTACCTCTTTTCCTTTCATCTCCTCAACATCCTCATTCAAACTGTCTACCACTTCCCTTAGTTTTTCCCGCTCGTTAGCAAATTCTTCGAGCTGTCCGAAAATCACTGCCATCCCAATGTGCCCTCCTATTATTTCTTCTAGAATCTCTGTTAAAACGCACATCCGGCACACCCGCTACCCGGATTATCCACCGGCGAAGCCATCTCCGCCAATATCACCGATATCGCCGAAGCCACAATTTTCAACTGAACGCAAGCATCTTACGATTGCACACGCAAGCTCCTTACGTCCGCACACACGCAATATTTTGCATATGTTGAGTTGAGTCAATTCTGGTTGCCACCCGGTGGCCACAGGACTGCTACCCGCGATCCCTGTGTTCTCTTGCTTCTGATTGGCCGAATATAACACATCCCTGCACTTTGTCTTTTACCCTGATTTTCCATGTATATAGACACCGCTCTGGACCTGTATTTTTCGTTGAATCAAGCAAGTCTTCAATTCGCATCGTTCTCTGTCGCATTATCGTACTCTTAGTTCTATTGTCCACTTCGCGTTTTACCATCCGCTCCAGTAGGCATATTACTACAGATCTGCTGTGCACCCTGTAAGGATGATGCGAATGTGTATGAGAAGCATGTATCCCCCAACCCCAACGGCCATGAATATGGTTCCTGCCAAGCCCGCCTAAATTATCTGCGTAATGCAAGTATTGCAACGCAGGCATGTGGTACTAGGTACCACAGTATCCCCCCCTAAAGCGTGGGACGGGGTATAGCAATAATAAGAACGCCACCACCACCGCAGCCGTTACCTGAGCAGGCTGTAGACGTGATCAAAGAAGGCCTCCGTAGCCTCATATATCCTCCCCCTCTTTTCTCCACTTCGGTTTGTCTAATTCCTCCCAGGTGCTCTTGTTGCCTAATGAGAGGGCCCTCTTGATATGTCGGCCGTTCTCCAATGGGTGGCGGCAATCGCACTCGGGGTCTCCGTTTTGCCGATGTGGTGTAACCAGCTCTTCTGGGGGCCTCGGTCGGTCCGCATCCAGGTGTAGGCAGAAAACGCTTGCCTGTTCCACATTGATCCCCCCGCCGCCCGAACCCATCTTTCACCCTTGCTTTTTTCCGGATGGCTTTGGAGGATGCGCGTAGCCCTCCCTCCGTGACTGTGCGAGGCACCCCTCTGATGTGACCTAATATGGATTCGAATGCTGCGTGGCGGTCCGCCTTTTCGTTGCCTTCGATGCCGATATGGCTTCTCACTCATGAAATTCTGACGTCCCTCCTTACTGCCTCCACCAGCGCTGACATGATCCCCGCCTCGATCCCCGACCTCGGGGGTGCGCCCTTGCTCATGTTTACGATGGACTGGATGGCTGCCTGAGAGTCAGATAGCATGGCGATCATCTCGGAGTCCTCCGTTTTGAGTGCTAGTAGTGTTGCTTGGAGTTCGCCATTCCGCTACAGTAGCCAAGTCACCTTAATAGCCTCCGTACGTGGCTGATTCATTGCCTCTGCGGTCCATTGTATGCACTGCGGATGCCACCCCCTCTTCCCGTCCTATACCGTCAGTGAAGCAGACCCGCCACCCATCGTCCAAATTACCTCCTATCGAGCCAGCCCAATATCCTAGGACTTTTGATTGCTCTGAGGATGGGTCCATGATGATCTCGTGATTGATTGCAAAGACCTCTGTGTCATCCCGGTTGCATATGATAGTTCATCTGGGTTACCGGCAGCAGTTCTGAAGAAGGCTTCTGTGATTGCACTATCCCGGACTAGGTGTGGGCTGGAACCATTGTGCCATGTTGCGTGGCTGGGGGCTGGCTCTGCTGCCAGGAAATTTCTGATTTCATTGTCGCCTGTGCGGAGGGCTCTGGCTGCCCATGATCTTGAGATGTCGTCCAGCTTGTCCTGTAATGGTTCTATGTTCGCAATCCAGCTCAGCTTCTCATGGCTGCTCCCCGGTGATCTTCCTTAAGGCTTGATACTCCAGCCTCCTCATCGGTTCTAGCAACCTAACTGCGTTTGGTCTGTTGAAGATTTCGGGGGGAGGAAGAAAATTGTTAGAATTCCTGAAGAGTATCACGAAGCAGACAACTTGACTTGTGGGTCACTGTTGGTTTCGTCTAGATTGACTCTTCAGTGCTTGATACTTATACCTTTTCCTACCTCTAGTGTGACTCACGGTAATTGTGATTATTTCCGTGGTGTGGGTGGGCTGACCACCCTCTTCTAAAAATCTAAATTAAAAGTGTGACTCGTTCATGCATAATGGTGTGACTCATTAAACATGATTGCGTCATGCAGTCAGCAATACTAATTTGGGGGCGGTGTACTAATCTTACCTGCATGCATGACGCATGTGCGACGGATGTGACTCCGACGTGCATGTGCATGCATGATGACTGCATTGCGCTAATGCAGGGTAAGCGCTAATAATATACCCTTGCTAGCGGCTATGTTTCAGTATGGCACACTAAAAACATAACTGAATTCACCCAGAGTGAGCCACAACGAGAGCGGTTACCCGGAGGGGCGACCGAAGCGAGTAGTGGAAGTGGAGGGGAATGAAGGGTGAAGCCTTCATTTTCCCGTTTCCTGGGTATTAGCATATAGCCCAAACTAGTATTCTGACTCACTTATCCTGAAGTGGAGACTTACAGGTTATGTTTTTAGAACACGCCACCATATTATTTTTACAGATGTAGACTTTCGAATAAGTCTCCGAGGGTGGTATCATCTGGAAATGTTTCAAGAAATTTAGCATTGAATCTTTGGCACAAGTCGCCAAAGTTAATAGTTTTTTTATGACTAATAATCAATGTTGCTTCGAGAAGCTTAGGAGGGATTTGGATTCCCTGCCAGACTTCTTGAATTCCTTGTTGTACATTTCGTACATCTATAAAATCCCATATTGGATTAAGAATGGATTTAACTACCATGATGTTATCCACTCCCGCTGGTTTGACCATACGGTACCGGTTTTCCCATCTTGTATTGTAGTTATGGGTAATCCATTCTTTGACCAAAACGAGTGGGTACTCTTGGCTGAGGTAAATAGAGGCAAGTTCCTCAACCGATTGCTTGTATATGTCTGCATTAGACGACAAGACAGCGAGCTGACTCATCTCTTCGAGGAAAGTTCCTTTTTTCATCCATTTTGGATGCCCCGAAGAGAATGGGATTCGTTCGAAATGGTTTAGTGGTTTCCTGTATGGTCTGAAGTCGAACTTCCCTGTAGATGGGGTGTGCATAACTTCTAGATCCAAAAATACCATACGGTATTTATCCACTTCCTATTTGAGCTTAAGACCTGGGAATTTCAGGCGCTCTTTGGCATATTCCAGTGCTAAACTTTCGTTTGGCGCAAGGATTATAGTAAAAATGTCATCGATATACCTTTTGTACAGAAGTACTTGAGGGTCTTTGATCATATGTTGTTCATATTTAGCCGCGTATAGATTAGCAATATGTGGAGAGCTTGCGACTCCCATTGCTAATCTATCCGTTTGCAAGAACAAATTACTACCATACCGAAAAACAAGGTAGTTGTTCGCAATTGAACAAAGTTCTCGGGCAAGTTTGCCTTTGATCTCTCCGTGATGTTTAGAAGCCGCAGCTTCAACCACATCGTGAATGGCAATAAGTGGGACATTCGGGTAGAATGCTTCTACATCCGCTGAAAGCATAAAAGCTTTCATACCAAACCGAACTTTAACCTTTAACAGTTCTTGGGCTAGCGTTCTACTGTTAAGTAGAATCGTAGGTGATGTTTTGACTTCATCTTCCAAGAGGTTACACAACATGGACGCAGCAGTTTCACCTGTGAAACTGTGGCAAGGAATGATTGGTCTAAACTTGGTCGGTTTTTTATGGATTTTCGGGAGTCCACTAAAACGTGGCAGCTTCCGAATATCTTTGTTCCAAGCTTTAGCCAGTAGGAAATTTTCCTCTTGTTCGCTCAGGGAATAGGTATCTGACTGAACAATCTGGTCCAAGTGTGTTTGCAAGTTTTTCATAACTTCGTGACACTTATCAACGTTGATCTTGGTTATCGATCTATCATTGGATAAGTAGTCGTTGCATTGCATAATATACCATGTTCGGGATACTACAGCAGTACCAAGATTCTTGTCCGTACTTGTTACGAACAAGTCATGTTTTTTCAAGTACTCCAGCAGTTTTGCTGCATCTTTCATCCCTTGGTGATTGATGCGGGTTGTTTTAGGTGTTTCTTCAATCATTCGACATAATCGAGAACGTCCCTCGGCCAACCCTGCTTCGACAGGTACTGACGCTTTAGGAGCTGATACTGGTGTATCGGAACCTAAAGAGTAGCGGTGGTCATATGCTTTATTATCTTTACCATTAAAATGACATTTCCATCTAATGGTATTGCAAAAATGTTCGTAATCACGTAAGACAATAGAAGAGTTTATTTCAGTACTAAACATAAAGCGGAAACCCTTGCTAATGGAATTCGCCACGTCATGTGGCAATTCCACTCCTTCCAACAGATGTACTCCTCGCCGAAATCTAAGCGAGTCCAACAATGCCAGTGGCATACGCTGACGAATTTCCATCACTGCTTGGTTGAAAGGGATGTTTAGTAAACGGTCTGGATAAGACGATGGGTTGGACCAGGTCCACATACCTTCTGAGTCTTTTTCTGACTCTTTGTCTTCTTCACTTTCATCGCCGAAGTGGCAGCATTGGATTCGGCTCGCTTCCTCTTCTTCCCGTTTGAAGTTTTTGAGGAGGTGTTTTTCGCCAGCTTTGCTGGCGTTTTGCCCTTTCCGTTGCCTTTTCTCTTCGAATCTATAATTGACACAATTTGAGTTAGATAATGATCGGGGGGGAGGAAGAAAATTGTTAGAATTCCTGAAGAGTATCACGAAGCAGACAACTTGACTTGTGGGTCACTGTTGGTTTCGTCTGGATTGACTCTTCAGTGCTTGATACTTATACCTTTTTCTACCTCTAATGTGACTCACGGTAATTGTGATTATTTCCATGGTGTGGGTGGGCTGACCACCCTCTTCTAAAAATCTAAATTAAAAGTGTGACTCGTTCATGCATAATGGTATGACTCATTAAACATGATTGCGTCATGCAGTCAGCAATACTAATTTGGGGGCAGTATGCTAATCTTACCTGCATGCATGACGCATGTGCGACGGATGTGACTCTGACGTGCATGTGCATGCATGATGACTGCATTGCGCTAATGCAGGGTAAGCGCTAATAATATACCCTTGCTAGCGGCTATGTTTCAGTGTGGCACACTAAAAACATAACCGAATTCACTCAGAGTGAGCCGCAACGAGAGCGGTTACCCGGAGGGGCGAGCGAAGCGAGTAGCGGAAGTGGAGGGGAATGGAGGGTGAAGCAGGTTATGTTTTTAGTATGCCATACTGAAACATAGCTGCTAGCAAGGGTATATTATTAGCGCTTACCCTGCATTAGCGCATTGCAGTCATCATGCATGCACATGCACGTCGGAGTCACATCCGTCGCACATGCGTCATGCATGCAGGTAAGATTAGCACACCGCCCCCAAATTAGTATTGCTGACTGCATGACGCAATTATGTTTAATGAGTCACACCATTATGCATGAACGAGTCACACTTTTAATTTAGATTTTTAGAAGAGGGTGGTCAGCCCACCCACACCACGGAAATAATCACAATTACCGTGAGTCACATTAGAGGTAGGAAAAGGTATAAGTATCAAGCACTGAAGAGTCAATCCAGACGAAACCAACAGTGACCCACAAGTCAAGTTGTCTGCTTCGTGATACTCTTCAGGAATTCTAACAATTTTCTTCCTCCCCCCCGATCATTATCTAACTCAAATTGTGTCGATTATAGATTCGAAGAGAAAAGGCAACGGAAAGGGCAAAACGCCAGCAAAGCTGGCGAAAAACACCTTCTCAAAAACTTCAAACGGGAAGAAGAGGAAGCGAGCCGAATCCAACGCTGCCACTTCGGCGACGAAAGTGAAGAAGACAAAGAGTCAGAAAAAGACTCAGAAGGTATGTTGACCTGGTCCAACCCATCGTCTTATCCAGACCGTTTACTAAACATCCCTTTCAACCAAGCAGTGATGGAAATTCGTCAGCGTATGCCACTGGCATTGTTGGACTTGCTTAGATTTCGGCGAGGAGTACATCTGTTGGAAGGAGTGGAATTGCCACATGACGTGGCGAATTCCATTAGCAAGGGTTTCCGCTTTATGTTTAGTACTGAAATAAACTCTTCTATTGTCTTACGTGATTACGAACATTTTTGCAATACCATTAGATGGAAATGTCATTTTAATGGTAAAGATAATAAAGCATATGACCACCGCTACTCTTTAGGTTCCGATACACCAGTATCAGCTCCTAAAGCGTCAGTACCTGTTGAAGCAGGGTTGGCCGAGGGACATTCTCGATTATGGCGAATGAATGAAGAAGCACCTAAAACAACCGGCATCAATCACCAAGGGATGAAAGATGCAGCAAAACTGCTGGAGTACTTGAAAAAACACGACTTGTTCGTTACAAGTATGGACAAGAATCTTGGTACTGCTGTAGTATCCCGAACATGGTATATTATGCAATGCAACGACTACTTATCCAATGATAGATCGATAACCAAGATCAACGTTGATAAGTGTCACGAAGTTATGAAAAACTTGCAAACACACTTGGACCAGATTGTTCAGTCAGATACCTATTTCCTGACCGAACAAGAGGAAAATTTCCTACTGGCTAAAGCTTGGAACAAAGATATTCGGAAGCTGCCACGTTTTAGTGGACTCCCGAAAATCCATAAAAAACCGACCAAGTTTAGACCAATCATTCCTTGCCACAGTTTCACAGGTGAAACTGCTGCGTCCATGTTGTGTAACCTCTTGGAAGATGAAGTCAAAACATCACCTACGATTCTACTTAATAGTAGAACGCTAGCCCAAGAACTGTTAAAGGTTAAAGTTCCGTTTGGTATGAAAGCTTTTATGCTTTCAGCGGATGTAGAAGCATTCTACCCGAATGTCCCGCTTATTGCCATTCACGATGTGGTCGAAGCTGCGGCTTCTAAACATCACGGAGAGATCAAAGGCAAACTTGCCCGAGAACTCTGTTCAATTGCGAACAACTACCTTGTTTTTCAGTATGGTAGTAATTTGTTCCTGCAAACGGATAGATTAGCAATGGGAGTCGCAAGCTCTCCACATATTGCTAATCTATACGAGGCTAAATATGAACAATATATGATCAAAGACCCTCAAATACTTCTGTACAAAAGGTATATCGATGACATTTTTACTATAATCCTTGCGCCAAACGAAAGTTTAGCACTGGAATATGCCAAAGAGCGCCTGAAATTGCCAGGTCTTAAGCTCAAATGGGAAGTGGATAAATACCGTATGGTATTTTTGGATCTAGAAGTTATGCACACCCCGTCTACAGGGAAGTTTGACTTCAGACCATACAGGAAACCACTAAACCATTTCGAATGAATCCCATTCTCTTCGGGGCATCCAAAATAGATGAAAAAAGGAACTTTCCTCGGAGAGATGAGTCAGCTCGCTGCCTTGTCGTCTAATGCAGACATATACAAGCAATCGGTTTAGGAACTTGCCTCTATTTACCTCAGCCGAGAGTACCCACTCGTTTTGGTCAAAGAATGGATTACCCGTAACTACAATACAAGATAGGAAAACCGGTACCATATGGTCAAACCAGCGGGAGTGGATAACATCATGGTAGTTAAATCCATTCTTAATCCAATATGGGATTTTATAGATGTACGAAATGTACAACAAGGAATTCAAGAAGTCTGGCAGGGAAGCCAAATCCCTCCTAAGCTTCTCGAAGCAACATTGATTATTAGTCGTAAAAAAACTATTAACTTCGGCGACTTGTGCCAAAGATTCAATGCTAAATTTCTTGAAACATTTCCAGATGATACCACCCTCGAAGACTTATTCGAAAGTCTACATCTGTAAAAATAATATGGTGGCGTGTTCTAAAAACATAACCTGTAAGTTCCCACTTCAGGATAAGTGAGTCAGAATACTAGTTTGAGCTATACACTAATACCCAGGAAACGGAAAAATGAAGGCTTCACCCTCCATTCCCCTCCACTTCCGCTACTCGCTTCGCTCGCCCTTCCGGGTAACCGCTCTCGTTGCGGCTCACTCTGGGTGAATTCGGTTATGTTTTTAGTGTGCCACACTGAAACATAGCCACTAGCAAGGGTATATTATTAGCGCTTACCCTGCATTAGCGCAATGCAGTCATCATGCATGCACATGCACGTCGGAGTCACATCCGTCGCACATGCGTCATGCATGCAGGTAAGATTAGCACACCACCCCCAAATTAGTATTGCTGACTGCATGACGCAATCATGTTTAATGAGTCACACCATTATGCATGAACGAGTCACACTTTTAATTTAGATTTTTAGAAGAGGGTGGTCAGCCCACCCACACCACGGAAATAATCACAATTACCGTGAGTCACATTAGAGGTAGGAAAAGGTATAAGTATCAAGCACTGAAGAGTCAATCCAGACGAAACCAACAGTGACCCACAAGTCATGTTGTCTGCTTCGTGATACTCTTCAGGAATTCTAACAATTTTCTTCCTCTCCCCCGAGGCATATTGAGCATTCCACTCACATCTGTCCTAGTAGAGCGAATATTCAGTAGTGCTCGAGATATTTTGCCATACCGATGCAACAGAATGGGTCACTAGATGATAACTGTGCTGATGTTGACCAAATCGTGGGATGCTATACACGTGAAATATGGAACCCCAGAGGCACAAATTAGACCAGCATATGTAGAAGAAGGAATAGCTGATTTAGATGAAGGTGAGGTAATGCTGGAGAAACAAGCCCTCAGCTATGATGCAGACTTTCTCCACCGCATGGTAGCACAGTCCCTAGATACCGTTCAGGGACAGACGGACATGGATTCAGATACAGATTGTGACACGGAAGTAGCTGGGAGCCGGATAATGGACGAGTACCCCCTAAATGACCTGGCAGATTTAGCGTCCGAGAATGCCAGCCCATCACATACTTTCACGGAAGATTCTACCTCAGGCAGGTCCAACTCATTCCATTGAAGTCTATTGTGTGGGCAAGCAGCAACACCATTTCCTTCAACTCCATATCGAAGCGCCCAAAAGCGCCGTTTATCACAGTCTGTAAGTCTGACGCCGTCGATGGCAAGCAGGTTTCAGAAGAAACTGCGACCTATGCAGTGTAGGAACTACAAAGTATGAGTGGGTAGGGGTGTTGATGGCATGTGGGGTATACTGGTAGGTAAGTATTAGTGCAGGTTCTAGGGAAAATTTCTTTTCTATGTTGGGAGTACTTTCTTCATTTAGGTTTGCTATTTTAGTTGTTATAAGGGACAGCTGAAGTTTTGAGGATTTCTTGGGCAACATTTCTTTATCTATTTCTGTTGGTAGTTACTTTTTGATTCAGTTTGCTTTCTTTTTGATGGTATGTGGGAGGGCCGGTTTTGTGTGAGAGGGCGGTATAAGCGGGATCAGAGAATTACTTTACCTCGATCTTGGGATATTGAGATTTGTTTAGACATGTGTATTGGGAATTTGTCGGTTAGTTTAGGTTTCTATGTTTGCAGAATTAAAGCGATTCGTTTTATGAGAATCAGAGTGTGCAGAAATTGATGAGGTATCAATGAATGTAATTCACATTAGTATGCAAGGCAGGGTAAGATTATACAGGAGAACGACGGGGGAATGGATGGAAGGTTAGCCACTAGTAGAACGCAGTTGAGAAATAGCGGTAAGGATTGAGTGGGAAGGAAAAGTTCAAGTCCGTGATAGGAGGAGGAATCCATGACAGGCGGAGCAATCCATGACAGGAGGATGGATCCGTGACAGGAGGACGGATCCATGACAGGAGGATGGATCCATGATAGGAGGAGCGATCCGTAACAGATAATGGAGAAAACACGAAACCAAGACCGAGGTAAAACATGGGTGTCTAATTCTTGGCGAAGACTCGGTCGATCACCAAGTAGTCGCCGAGTTGGCAGCGAGTTGGCTTCGGAAGAATGGGCATCGGTGCGAGTCGGTACCGAGTAGGAAAAATAGTAGTAGAACTCGCCTCGACTCTAGCCGATGTGCATACTATTCATATTTGATAAGTACTGGAGAAGCTAAAGGGAGCTGGGTTATATCTAAAGCCGGAAAAATGTGAGTTCCATGTGCAGAAGGTCAAGTACCTGGGGCTGATTATCATCATGGAGGGCATCCAGATAGACCTTACAAAGGTTGCTATGATCCAAGAGTGGGAAACTCCAGCCAACCTCAAGGATGTACAGGCCTTTGTAGGATTCGCCAGCTTCTACCGGCGGTTTATCCTGGGACATTCGAACCTCGTGGCACTCTTAACAGCATTGACAAGGATAAAGGGTATGTGTTATAGGCGGGCTGTAACTACGAATATACAAGTCGGCGGTAGAAGTATAAAAGGGTTATCGGTAATAAGTACAAGTATAAATGCAGTTACAACTCAGGTGTAAAGCGGACTCAATAAGAGTAAAGCTATATATAGACTTAGAACACCGCTTGGGTCTTAATGTATTAACTATGTAAAAGTGGTGGGTTATATAAAAGCTTAAATCTGATAACGAGTAATCAGATCTAGATGATTCTTCCTGTAACAGCTTAGCGGCATTAACGTCAGGTTGTTACCCAAATAGGAAGACACTTCCCAATTAGGAACATTGCAGTCTTACATACATTGATTAGACAGCCCGAACTACAATGCTTTGCAGTCAGGCTGACAAACAGGAAATAACTTGAATACATCCAATAACGATACATGAATGACATACAATAGAATATAATGGAAACGAGAAGAGAAATACATGCATGAGATCTGATGTCAGAGGCTACATACTTCAATATGCTAATCTCTTTATCTGTACTACCCTATCTGCATGGTTGATCAGGCCATATTAGTTAGCATTATAGTAGAGTATTGGTATTAGCCCTCGAAGAGGTAGATCTCTTACCTGAGTCTTAACATTACTTCCTATTGCAAGGCAGTTGTCCTTAGCTGAACACAAGTCCTTCCATCCCTGGAGAAAATAAGTGTTAGTAATAGCTCAGGTAACTGCGATAGCAGATATAATACCATTCTTTGTAAGATACCTCTCTTCCCACAGTATAGGGTACCATAAGACTGGTGTGCCTACACATGCATGCCATGGCCATTAAAA
>WHUX01000404.1:0-32318 GCA_015179025.1 Terfezia claveryi | reverse complement strand
TGAATTGTTCAGCTCATTGCTGTGCTTGGACAACACTATCATTGTCAGTTTCAGCCATAGGCTCATCAGAGGCTTCACCAAGTAATCCTCTCAACATCGACATAGTTGTAGGAGATTGTAGGGTATTGGTATCTATAGAGGTGTATAGACAAGCGGTGTAATGTTACAGGCGGGCTGTAACTACGAATATACAAGTCAGCGAGAGGGTTATCAGTGTTAAGTACAAGTATAAATGCAGTAACAACTCGGGTGTAGAGCAGACTCAATATGAGTAAAGCTATATGAGACTTAGAACACCGCTTGGGTCTTATTTTATTAACTATGTAAAAGTAGGTTATATAGAAGCCCAAATCTGATAACAAATAATCAGATCTGGATGATGCTTCCTATAATAGCTTAGTAGTACTGACGTCAGGTTGTTACCTGATTAGGAAGACACTTCCCAATTAGGAACGTTGCAGTCTGACATACATTGATTAGGCAGCCCGAACTACAATGCTTTGCAGTCAGGCTGACATACAGGAGATAACTTGAATACATCCAATAACGATACATGAATGACATAACAAATAGAATATGATGGATACGAGAAGAGAAATACATACATGAGATCTGATGTCAGAGGCTATACACTTCAATACGCCAATTTCTTTATCCATACTACCCTATCTGCATGGTTGATTAGGCCATATCAGTTAGCATTATAATAGAGTATTGGAATTAGCTCTCGAGGAAGTAGATCTCTTACCTGAGCCTTAACACGGGAGCTTATAGACCAACCTCCATGGCATAGGGGAACAGTCGATTTCTACCTTCTATACAGTTATGCATTCTATTATCGGGATGTTCAGCATACTATAGCATATCTTCTCCAGCAGCGGACATTTGCAGTGCATCTGGTATACGAGCCGGTTCAAGATTTTGATAAAGGGGGTAATCGAATGTACACAGATATGCATACAGGCAATTGGTGTTGGAGAACGCATTTTTGGTCATAGGTCCAGAAATGTTGGGATGGCAAGCTTACTGAAGACACTGAGAATCCCTCAGATGACCCTCCCAGCAGGTTGTACATCAGCAAGAAAAAAGTGGCATCGAGACGCCAGGGGTGTCTCCAGGAGACAGGGTTGTCTCTGGTGTCTTTTATGTCTTTTATGTCTCATAGGTGTCTCCTGAGTGTCTCCCATATGTCTCCCAGTGTCTCCCAGTGTCTCCAGGATACACTGGGAGACATTCTGCCAATCGTGGAGACACACCTTGTCTCTAGTGGCATACTGTCTCTAGAGACACTGGAGACAAACTATTTTCTTTCTGATGTACAACTGGTTCCAGTTATACAGATGTCGGATCAAACATTTCTCACCAATTTTTCAGGGGATAAGAAATTGTGGCCATTATTCATGTCCATTGGCAATATCCCCTCGCACATTCGAAACAAACCCACAGCACAGGCATGGGTCCTGATAGGCCTTCTACCAATTGGGCCGAAACGCACTGAAGGAATTAAAGGGTTTTCTACTAAGCAGCAGGAATATGATGCACTCAGGGTCCAGCATACAATTTTGGAAGGCATTTTAAAACCCTTAGTTCACATATATGAGGTATGATAGTGGTTTAAATTTGCAGACAGTGAATGTCCGTTACTAACTAATGGTGGTAGGGTGGAGGGTACGAAGTGGCCTGCGCTGATGAGAAAGTCAGAAATTGTGTCCCGATCCTTTCGAGTTGGCTTGCTGATCACATGGAAAATGTGACCATCCATGGTATCAAAACAAATCGATGCCCCACATGTATTGCTACAAAGCACCAATTGGGCATGCTGTCCAAAAGGCCATATCGCACGCGATCATGTGGACTATCAGAGGCTATTTCAGGCCGGTGATGTGGGCCAGTACGTGCACCAAAATCCGGAGATGGCGAATAACAGCTAACACTCCCAAGACTGGACAGAGAAGGAATGAAACCGTTACGTAATGCACTATGGACACAGAAGGGCATCATACCACCCCTCATGGTACGTGGAGATATTCTGCATAATATCCTACTTGGAGTGCTAAAGCACCTAATGGAATGGATTGAGGGGTTTTTTACGGAAGACAAGCGACTCGAGGCTTTTGATAAGATATGGGAGAATATTCCACCGTATCTGGATACCGTCAACCACAAAGCGATATCGGCAAATCACAATGTGGAGTGGTGCGGAAATGAGGGTATTAACCGTGTTATTTTGGCGTGCTTTGCGGGCTGGTTGCGGCAAATACCAAGACGATCCAAGTCTTTCTGCCATGGTCAAGCAGATGCCAGATAGCAATTCGATGTGTGAGCTCTCAAGATTTCTGTCTAATGGCACAGTATCGCAGTCACACACCACAAACAATAGAGTACATGAATCAGTATTACAAGAATTCCATCAGTTCAGGCACATCTTCGGCGAATTTCGGGCAAGTAAGGCAGATCGTGGGAGGCTGCGAAGGCTTCTAAGGATCTGGCAGAGGCCCAGGCACGGCAGGCTACAATAGATCAGTATTTCAAGCTGACGGCCACTCAGAGGGCCAAAAAAGGTGCAGATGATCGAGAAGAGAGGCAACAAGCAGTCCATGAGATCCTGCAGTAGGGTACGTTCAACTTTCCAAAGCTGCACCTTTGTCGCATTATGATTCACAGATAATCGATTTCGGAACTCTCCCCAGTACTCTACCGAGATAACAGAAGCCCTTCACAAGCCCCTGAAGGATGCCTATCGGCGGTCGAACCGCTCGACGCAGCCGAGCAAATCTTGGATACCGTCTCAAAAGACTATGCAATCCGCATGCGGGAACTTAACTTGGTTGCATGGAGTCGTGACATAAATCTCGGTGCTGACGTCTTGGAAATGTTGGCTACAACGCAGAAGGTGGAGATATATCGGGCGGGAAACGAAAACGGCTTAGTCGACCCGCTGAGCGTCCGACCTTGGAAGGTAAACAGAGTGCAGAAGGTTCCAGCGGTATGCGACTGTCTTCCCTTGGTAGTATCTTGGGTGTATCCGGTCTGGCAGAGCGGTTCTGTGAATATTTAAGGATGAATATGGACAGCTCAAGGGGTACACCAGACACTGAAAAGATAGGAAACTACAGATCGTATTATTATAATACACTGGCGATTCCTGTTCCACAGTTCCAAGGAGATGGAGAATCAATTCATAGAGTTAGGTGGACTGGGAAAGAGGGTTTCAGGGGCGGGACAAGTCAAGGGCAGACTGGGTATGGATTCGGCGGAAAGAGCGTGCACCGTTGGAATTGCAAATGGGTCAACTTGACGGAAGGATGGTTGGGCGTTAGAAGGGCTGTTCAGTGTTCACGACGAAACGCGGAAAGTCCACGAGGTTGCGCTGGTGGTCCTTTTGCATCTTCGGGGACCAGCAAAGCCAAGTGGGGAGGAGGGAATGATTCGGGTGGAACTCAGGGAGGAATGGAAACGGACGCATGTGATCTGAATTGCGGACATTGAGGGGATGGCTCATCTTATCCATTGGAGACTGGGAAAACATGGTTGGTAAACAATAGAATAGATCTGAATACGTGGAATGAATTATATGCATGAAATAATAAATGAGCTGTGAGGGTGTGCAATGAGATCGTAAATATTGGTGACTACGAGAAAATGGGATGGGAAGGGGAAACACCAGACACAAAAGAGACAGCAGAGGGTCCTGGGAGGCAAGGAGTCGGGAAGGCATGTACAGGACGCACAGGGAGGCAAGAGGTCGGAAAGGTACGTACAGGGTGCCCCGGGAGACAGATGGGAGATTGGGATGTGAGTGGCAGGACTCGGAGGCAGCAAAATATAAGTGTCTCCGAGAGACACTATAGGGCCGTCAGGGAGCCAGAAAATTCTTGGTAAGGCACAGGATGCCTCAGAGACAGGAAGTCGGGCAGGTACGTACAGGGTGCCTCGGGAGACAGATAGGAGACGTGGGAGGCAGCAAAATATAAGTGTCTCCGGGAGACACTATAGCGCCGTCAGGGAGCCAGAAAATTCTTGGTAAGGCACAGGATGCCCTCAGAGACAGGAAAGTCAGGAAAGGACGTACAAGGTGCCTCGGAGACAGATAGGAGACGTGGGAGGCAGCAAAATATAAGTGTCTCCGGGAGACACTATAGCGCCGTCAGGGAGCCAGAAAATTCTTGGTAAGGCACAGGATGCCCTCAGAGACAGGAAAGTCAGGAAAGGACGTACAAGGTGCCTCGGGAGACAGATGGAGACATGGGAGGCAGCAAAATATAAGTGTCTCTGGGAGACACTATAGCGCCGTCAGGAGCCAGAAAATTCTTGTAAGGCACAGGATGCCCTCAGAGACAGGAAGTCGGGCAGGTACGTACAGGGTGCCTCGGGAGACAGATAGGAGATGTGGGAGGCAGCAAAATATAAGTGTCTCCGGGAGACACTATAGCGCCGTCAGGGAGCCAGAAAATTCTTGGTAAGGCACAGGATGCCCTCAGAGACAGGAAAGTCAGGAAAGGACATACAAGGTGCCTCGGGAGACAGATGGGAGACATGGGAGGCAGCAAAATATAAGTGTCTCTGGGAGACACTATAGCACCATCAGGAGCCAGAAAATTCTTGGTAAGGCATGGGATGCGCCAGAGACAGGGAGACAGGAAGTTGGGAAGGTGCGTACAGGATGCCTCGGGAGACAAGAGGTCGAATAAGTACATACAGGATGCTCTGGGAGACAGGTAGGAAATTGGGATTCTAGTGAGAGGTCATAGGAGACAGGAATAATATAAGTGTCTCCAGGAGACACCACCTGGCGTCCTGATGCCACTTTTTTCTTCCTGATGAATACTAACCAGCTAGAGGAAATGACCAAATTATCTTTTTTAAAATTTTTTAAAAGTCTGTACATCGATTCGATATAATGTTATGTGATAGCCCTGTTCCCTCACTTACAGAGACTCAGTACATCCACGGAATAATAGAAATAAGCTATATACAACTGTATCTCACCAACGTGATAAAACAACTGTATACGATAAATGTCACCACACCTCTATACCCTTAACTTCCGGCCCCCCTTTCTTCTGTTAAAATCATATTCCTCCATAGGCAGCCAGTATTCATGGACCTTCATTCCTGCCTGACCACCTTATACATGATGAGACTGGAATAGAAAGGAAAATTATTACTGAGCTTGTAGTCTTGCCCATTCTTCTAGGCCCTACCAGAAGCCAATTTACTCCAATAATCCCCGCATTCCTGTTTTTCTCACATTCTATATAATGTCTACCATGGGTCAGTAGTATGATAGAACATGAATAACAAATACTCTAGTATCAACGCATGCTTCAACTTCGACTGGCTTTACTAGCTTCTTATATTTGGCAGCTGGGGGTTTTGCTGCCTTAGATCCAGATGTTTAGTGGTCTGTTTTTTGATAATAGGAGGTGTCACTAAAGCCTTGTCCTTCACTACCTCCTCCTTCTCATAATCCAAAAGGTTCTCATATTAAGTAAACCTTTCTTCATCAACTATCTCTACATCCTCCTGTATCTGGATACTGTACTTAGCTCCATCCTTCTCCTTTCCTTTCCCCTTGCTCTGCTTTTGTCTCTGCTTCTTCTTCTCTTCTACTAGTGTCTCCAGTTATAGTTCGGTTGTTGTATCTGCTATATCTAGGGATGCCTAGATACCAACCTCTACTACTTCCATCCTTTTAATTAGCTCTGATATATGAGTCGAGGCTTGTACTTACTTTAGCTCCCTCCATACTGCAGCCAGTGTCTCATCCATCTTCCTCTTCTCCTCAACTAATACCTTCTTCTCCTCTTCTATCTTCTTCAATGTCTTTGTCTTCCTCTGAGTCTCAGACTTGAGATTCCTGAACTTAGAGTCCTCCTTCAACCTAACCTTATATTTCTTCAAGTGGTCCTCGACTGCACCAATTAGCATTGATACTGGCCTTCCTCTTGAACAATGGATCGTATCTGCCAGAAAATTCAATATTTTCTTGAATTTCTCCTCTGCCTTTATATTCCTCCTATCTTCCATTAAACCTCTGTTTGTATCTGCCAACACATTGTTCCTCTTTCTTTCGCTCTCCAGCCTCTCTTTCAACTCCTCAACCTCATCCTTGAAGCCTTCAATGGCTTCCATTTTTTCCCGGATTTTGTCCAGCTGCAATGAAATCCTAGCCTTGCCTGCATCTTCTACATCCTCATCAAACTCTTCTAAGAGCACATTCAACAAATGGTCTTCTGCCTCCTGATCTCCAACTTCCAGGAAGGCCCCGATATGATGGATAAAAAATTCTCCAAGCTCTTTCCACTGCCAGTCCGTTATCAAATCTCTCTTCTCTCTCACTACTACTATTCTTACCTCCTCCACTTCCTTTTCATTATCTGAGTCCAAATATCCGGGTGCATTTCCCTTAGCTACCTATGGACCGTATATGGATTCTTCCTCCCCACTTTCCTCATCAGTCTCCGCATCCCTCCCAATGAACTCATCATCTGAATCCGCTGTAGATACCACCCCAAGCCAAACCTCCCGTAGTTTTGGATCGGGCTCCTCCATTCTCTTTAAAAAATCCTTTCACAGTCATAACCTTACGTTTTCCCTTTTTCTCGTGTATCTCTAATCCTTTCATAACCTCCGGTACCTCCGCAATTGGGTTCGGAGCCTGTCTTATGGCTTTTGGTGTCGTCATTGGAGTCACAAGCTGGGTCGTTGAGGCTCAGGTGTTTTGTTTCTGGTGAGAAAGATGTGGGAATGGGGCTGTCTCATAGCCTAAAGCTCCATAGGCGACAGACTTCAAAAAAAAACAAAAAAAAAACATGTCAGATGTGGACTGCAAAAGAACAAAAACCCTTGCACAGACCTTTCGTAATATTTGTATATATATCTCGTTATAAGAAACCTCTCGTATAAGAAACTCCAAGCCAGTCCATAGGAGTTTCTTTGTATTAGTATATCAAATACGGCGCTAACAGTCTAAGCTTGGCCTAGATATCTGAATTATTGTATTGAATACAAATATTTGACATAGGATCATAGTGTGGTAATCTTGAGAAGTTGACTCCACAGCCAGTTCCTTGTACTCATCATCAACCTCACTTGTTCCAATGTAAATTCCGCTGGCACTGAGGGCTGGACCTTCCATGCGCAACCAACAGGGCCAAAGAGCCTCAAGTAAGCTCAGTTTTGCATCTGTAGAAATCTGGCTAGGAGACACAGAAGATCAAGGTTCCGACCTTTAACAAAAATCAGTGAGTATCTTGTTAGGCAGCGGAAGTGGTACTAGCGAGGCGGCGCAAGCACGAGAGCACGAATGTACAACAGATCTGTTGTTAGGGGCGAGCCAGCGATATGGAGATATCTGTCGCATATCGAATATTTTGGAGCCTGCGAAGGCATAATCACTGTCTCGGGCCTAACTAGGCTACACGGAGGATATAGCGAAGAATATAGACTGATTCATTCGATAAAGTAAAGTAACCCAGCGATACAAGACTTCGCTCGAGTCTTAGAGAGCAATAGCTAGATACAAGAAGTGGCATATATATAGGAAAGCGGGGTTGACTTCAAGCCACCCACCGTCGGGTGGTACCGGCCCTAATCTCAGCCGTAACAGTACTCCCCCTCTGCTAGAGGGCGTCCCGACCGACCATCTTCACCAACCCTCTGATCCACGTGCTCATGTTGAAGGCATAGACATTGGGCTGGCCCCAACAACATTGGACACGGTGGTCCGACAACATTGGACACGGTGGTCCGACAACAGCCCCTAAACAGTCTCGCACATTGGCCTGTAGGGGAGTTCGGAAGACGGGGGTATTCTCTCAAACATAGTGGCATCATGCCAGTGCTTAAACATCAGACCGGGTGGCTTCACTTCTCTGGCGACTTGCCATCGATCCGCTTTCCGTAATCTTGAGGGGTATCTTGAACATGATGTGCAGCATAAATAATATGGATCATAGATCCGGGATATCTCATAGGGGGGGTATTCCCACATGCCATTGCCATTAAAAACCTCTGCGTGGCAAAACCCTGTGGGAAAAAGCCAGCGACACAGGAAAAGGTTCAATGCATGCCTTCCCAGCTATCCAACCCGACTTGCCAGTGCAAGGGGGGGTCTTGTTCATTTGTGCGCTCGTGGCACTCGTTCGGGTCTTCAGCGCTCGCAGCGCTAGCTTGGGTCTTCTCCCAAGGCGGGGGTCTTTGAGCTTCGAGCCCGGACGGGGCTTTTGAGTTTTGAGCTCGTCCGGGGCCGCAGAGGCTCGTTCGGGGCCTTATAAGCCTGGCGAGGGGGTGTTTGAGCATGTCGCTCGACATCTAAGACTTAGTAGATCCGGAGATCTCAATATAGGATTAGTATGTCGGTTAGAACAAGCTAATAAGCAAATAGGAGGGGGAAATAATTATTTCCGACGTCGCTAATATAGCCAAATAATAGAGCGACATGACTTTAGCCATTTTCGAGCTGTCCGACAGTGTAGGAGAAAACCTTTAAAATGCCCTCCGGGTAACACGGACTACAGCAAAATGCCCTTCGCTTAGTGGAACAAGCCTAAGCTACAACACAATACCAATCTCTATACTATCATGACTCAACGGTGAATCTATGCAGAAGCTCTTAGTATATGTAAAGGTTCTCCTTATATGCAGAGTGGCTAACAAGCATATTTGGCTCGGTGTATAGCAATAATGCCAGCCAGCTCTACCAACCAGCTCTATAGCCAGCTCTACTGACCAGCTCTCTACCGACCAGCTCTGCGGCCAGCTCTACCGGCCAGCTCTACCGACCAGCTCTACAGCCAGCTCTACTGACCAACTCTACAGCCAGCCGAATAGCCAGCTCCGCCGACAGCGAAAAATACCAGCTCTACCGACCAGCTCTACCGACCAGCTCTACAGCCAGCCAAATAGCCAGCCAAATAGCCAGCTCCGCCGACAGTGAAAAATGCCAGTTCTACGGCCAGCTCTACAGCCAGCTCTACAGCCAGCTCCGCCCACCGCGAAGATACCACCAGCTCTATGGCCAGCTCTATGGTCGGCTCTATGCCCTGGCCAGCTCTACCGACAGCAAAAATGCCAGTTCAATGGCTAGCTCTATGAACAGCTCTCCTGTGACCTCCGCACTTTTCCAATTTAGTGATTCTGTTCTAGTATTATTATTGTCTCCCAGCCATTCCAGATTGTGTATTTCTTGGTGGATATTTCTGCGGACTGTTCTTTTCACCTTCTATCTCTCTACTTGTTATACTGTTGTCTACTGGTCTCTGCCCTTTACTTCATACTGTTGGCTGCTGCTTTTTGCTCTGCCTATTACTTGATTCTACTATTGAGTGTCAACATGCCTGTACTTCATCTATCTATGTCCAATATTAGGTGTGTTTCTATAGAGTATAGTATAGATTTTGAATCTTTATTAACCAAAATATAGCTCATAATGACAATTCATTTTGGTCAATACTTTATTATATAGAAAGACCTATGGTCTGAACTTAAAGATTGGGCAATTAGTATATAGTTTAATTTTAAAGTACAGAAAAAGGATAAATTATAAGTGATTTATGTGTATAAACATGAATCTGATGAGTGTTAATAGCAGTTGATAGCCACAAGCAATAAAAATATAGAAATTAAGTTAAAAGTTATGCATTCATAATATACTTGTGCTGGAATCAGTTGGAGAAATCAGTTACATCCTATTTCAAGTTAATAAATATAGTTACAAAGAGTAGTACCAAAACATCTTTATATTACTCAAGCTACTAAGGTATAGGAAAATATTGATTGTATTCGAATATAATATTTTCAGGGTATTTCCTATAAAGCTGCTGGCCAGGTTAAGATAGGTATAGTATAAGACTGATATAAGTATTAACAGCAACAATTTTAGCAAATTTCCTCTCATGTTTCAGCTTTACAACTATATTATCTTAATATTTATATTCAACTATAGTATAAAGATATTAATAAGGAAAATATATTTCAATATGTTTTTATTTGTCCTATTGAATCTCAAAAATCTTTTAGATATATATGCAAATTTATAGCTGTAGATAGAATATTTTTGAAAGTATAATGTATTTAAACTTTATTATTTATAGTTAAAATTAATAGTAATAGGAAAAACTTACTATTAGCTTAGGCTATCATTGAGAGTAAGAATTTAGACTCTTGAATATAGTTCTTATCTCATTTAACAAATGCTATACTAGAGTTAGTTAGTATAATATTATCTTTGATCAAGATAAGGGATTATTAGAGGAAAAGAAAGCTATATATGGAAACTAATCCAACAACTAATATATTGCTTTCACTTAAAAGATATAAGATAAAATCATGTATTAGATTTTCTAATTTTAATATTTTTATATTAGGCAATATATATTAATAGTATTTTAATACTATTGCTTCATACTTTTAGGCAATTGTAAATACCTATAGTAAGGAGAAATTTACTATCAGGATAGATATTTCTGTGCTCTAACGCCCCCTCTCAGTACCCTGATAAACCACCTTCTACCTGTCCTACCTCATGCATTGGTCGCCCCAACACTACTCCTGGCTGATGTACCTCTACAATACCTCTCTATATTCTAATGGTCCTGGCATGACCAACCAACTATTACATGCCTTTCAACACCCTTAGTGCTAGGGCGCCCATTGGCCTTAACCCTAACTTATATGAGTACATCCTTATCATCCGATTCTTTATCCTCAAAATCCTACCTTAACCAACCTTCTTATAGTAACTTGTTCCATTGTTGGCTTCTCAAATTCCTCCGATATCCCCTTAGCATTCCGGTATAGTAGTACTGAGGACATAAAAATATAATTCAATAGTATACCATTATTAACAAAGGCTATGCCAAACTCTCAGAGTCTTTTTGTGGCAAATTTATTCGTGGCTTCATAACTATAGTACTTGTTTATAAACTTTCATTTCAATTTCCATCACATTCTATATATTTGGCTCTTATGTATTCTAATTATATAACTCATTCTATATATGAAAATCAATTCTATTGTTAACTAACTAGACCCTGTCAATCTCCAACGGTATCACATATACCATTCTTTCTATGTCCGAAATCCCGATAACTTGTATTACTCCATCATCCTTACGTTTCTCCATCTAAATCATTTCCTCCTCCCTATGTAGCCTACTAGAACCCTTGATTCTAAGTAACCTCACATATGCTACCTCATGTGTTCCTTACATCCTATCCTAGATCTTAAAAAGTCCCTCCACTCTAGCTACAGTCCGACTATCGAGCTGGCTACTGCTGTCCCATGATCGTAGCCTCCTTCTTACCTAAATCCAATCTGTCCTCACATTTCCCCGTCTTCTAAAGTCCCGATCCCCTTTCTAGCGCACATGATGGATTTGTATACCATCTCCTTGAAATTGTTGCCCTGGTACCAAAACCCTACTATAGTACTCCCCTCGGTAGTTTGTTATCTCCTTCACGTTCGGTCAGTAACTTCTAGAATTACTGCTAAGCCATAGGTAATCTCAAAACTTGCTGACCAGGTATAGTATTTACAGAGCTGTTGTAAGGATGGACAGAAGTTCTAGTACTGCATTCCGTACCTGCTGTTGGCCAGTTAATTTCGGATGGTCTTCATTCTTGACTGCACCTTCAATATCCTTTCTCATTGACACAACTAGAGCTTTGATATCATAGTCAAACTTTACCTCCTTATCCCATACATATAAATTTTACTCTAGCATTTTGAATGCATAGTCTCTTGTATGCGTGTCAAGAATCTGGACAGTTACATCAACCCTATTCAACCATTTGTAGGCTTCTTTAAGTAACTTGTAAAGGGCTTCTGTAATCTCTATTGAATACTGTGGGAGGCTTCCAAATTGGATGACCTGTTGTGAGTAATGCATAAGCAAGTGTAGCTTAGGATAGTTGAATGTTGCCAAACCTAGTATATCGGTTACAAGGCCTTGTCGCTCCTCTCGATTCGCTGATGCTTGGTTTGCCTTCTGGATAGCAGTCACCATAAAATAACTGGAGATGGTTGCTTGATGAGCCTGAGTAGCTGCCAGATCCTTAGAGGCCCCTTCACTTTCCTATAGTCAGCCTTACTTGTACGAAATTCGCCAAATACATGCCGATACTTGTGGAAGTCCTACAGGTAGTTAGACATATATTGAATAGTCTCTGTAGTATAACTTCGATACTGGACTATTAGGCAGAAGTCCTATAAAGCACGAACAGCTCATATCGTAATCATGACGTCAGCCTGAGTAGCTGGGGTCAAGCGGCTGGTGGCTGGCTCATGGCGCATAGCAGCCATAAAACAAGCAAGTATGACCCCTCTAAAACTTTGTATTTCTGTACTGCTCTACATGGTGATTTGGTGATACTGCTTCTGTGGTGGCGTGAACTCTAGGTACGGTAGTAAGGTGCTCTATATTTCATCGAAAACTGCAAGCCTTTTGTGTTTACTTAAGAACTCTTATATCTACTCTATGAGATTTTTCTGGACATCTAGATATATATTATAAAGTATGTCCACTCGTACTATCATTAGTAGGCAGACCTTAGGAAGACCCCACAGCGCATTCTGAATGGGCTTAACATCCAAATTGGTCAAGCTGTTCTTCTGCATTAGTTCAGTCAATGTGGAGAAAGGGGGGTAAAGGGGGTAACGAATGCATCATTATTATTGGATGCTCAAAGGTGCTTATAGCGCATATGGTCGCGCTGAGTATATGGTCACTTTAGTAATAATCCAAGCTGATCTCGACTCGCTATACAGATTAGATACTAGTTCACTTTTATACAATGAATATTTATATTCTTTATATGATTTGTAAGTTATATAGATAGGATTAGTATACAACGTCGAACATTCTCATCCCTATATACCATATCTAACCCACCAGTATATTAGGAGTAAGTAAATATCTTACAGAGTCTGGTGACACAATCCTTACTTCAAAAATAGTTACTAGTGGTATCAAGATCCATTCCATCAGTCGGTATTGTATCTACAAGGAGTCATGCTCTTGATTCCGAATTGAGAATCCCTTGAGAGCTGTTATTCACTTCTAGGCCTAGGCATGAGCCGGCTCGAGCCAAGCCTAGAGGTAGGCTCGAGCCGGCTGATAGATATACAAAGAAGGCTCGAGCCAGCTCGAGCTTTAAGAAAAAGGGCTTAAGCCAGCTCAAGCTGCCAAGACTCGAGTAGGCTCACATACAGGCTCGAGCTGGCTCATGAGAATTGCGAGAAGAATATAGATAACTACATACGCTACATATCTGTATGAAAGACTCAGAAATACGAAAGATACGGATATAAACAGATATAGAAAAAGGAAAAGAATCAATCATCATCCTCAACACTCCTAATCTCTACTGGTAAATCTCCCTCCATAGTTACTTCATTCAAATGGGTGAGTAGCTGTTCCTCCACTACGATCTCTTCCAACGTTATCTCCTGCACTCCAAGTTATACTTTACAGTACATAATTGTATTCATCATATTTTCATTGAGGCAAGAACGGCACTTATTAAGTATCTGGCCTAGTAATTCCAGTAATAAATAGTTAGATCGTTCTAATCATTTTAAAGAATTGAACTTACTTGCAATAGAAAAAACTTGCTCAGATGGGATGCTGGTGGCAGGAACAGCAAGAAAGTCGCGTGCCATTAAGGAGAGATGTGGGTACTTAGACACATACATTCGCCACTATTCAATTGGCTTGACAGTTTGCCCTTCCGGAGGTTCTTCCAAATAAATCTTAAGTTCAGAACATGCATTAAATTTGATAGTAGATTGTTGTGAGCCAAAGACAGCCTCCCAATAATTATCTTCTAGTGAATCACTTGCACAAGAATCTGGTGTAGGAGGGCAGGATTCTTTGGAGGTAGAAGAGGGTACATACTATGCTGTATATATACAATATATACTTTATTGAGCAGATTGGATCCATTCCTCATGCTAGGATAGGTTATGGAATGTAGTTAATTTGTATCAAGGATTTAGGATTGTAGCAATAGCTTGTGCAGCGCCTATTTTACTATGATATTCATTAAGTTTTATCCAAGCATTAGTTACTGCCTGCAGTAATTCTCCATTAGGTTCTGATTCTCACAACTCATCAGCTAAAAGCTCTAATCGAGTAGCTAGAACACTAAAGTAAGGTAGTTGCAAGGAGACAGTTGGATATGAACTTCTGGAGAGATGTTGTGTTACTTTGACAAAAATCTCTATAGTATTTTTAAGACGTTCAAGCAGCTTCTAATATTCTGTTGAAAGTGTAAAAGAATATAGAGTATCTTCAAGCTGAGATACTGCATGTATAGCTAGTCGTAACTGTAGCAGATGTGAAAGCATATCATATATTGAATTCCATCTATATAAGATTAGTATAATACTCATCAAGTTATATATATATATATACTTACCTTACTTGCATATCCAATATTAGCTTAATAGAAGTCAACTTAGCTGCTGCTATTTGTGCTTCCAAACATTCCCACAATTTATTTGAAGCTCGAATCTTCTGAATAATCTGGCGAGCATAACTAAATGCTGTAGAAATCGAATTTGCTGAATTAGATATACTCTTATTATCTTCATCTCTTGGAAGAACTTGAAGATGCGATAAAACCTGTTGAGCAGTAAGGTTAATAATATAAGCCATACATCGTACTTGACCATCCTGTAATATAAAACCAGTAAGAGAATCCTTCAAAATCGAAAGCATTTTAGTATTAACAGAAGCACTATGTAAAGTAATAGTATGAATATGAGGGGTAATCTAGAATCACTGAAGAACAGATAAAGTAACTCGAGCCAATGCATTAGCAGAATGTGAACCACGCAAATGTTTAAAACCTAATAATAAAAATCTAAACCTCCATGTATCCACCTTAATAAAATAACCTGTAATTCCTAGAAATACAACCTGAGTTGAAGATGACTACGCATCTAAAGTAAGAGAAATTTTCACTCCACTTTCAATATATTCCTGCAACCACTTCTGGACTTGCTAAAATAAAGAGATATATAGATCATGGATTTCACGACCTAAAGTCCACCATAAAATTGGACGATATTATGGATTACAATATTGTAGCAATTTAATATAATGCACATTTTCAACTGTTACAAGCGAGGAATTTGAACTAATAATAAAGGCTGCAAGATACTCATGTGCAACCTATATTAATTAGTATAAGCGAGCTTATAAATAGATTTCATATTCAGACCTTATTATCAAATCACGCTGCTACTGTACATATAGAAGCTGCCTGTACTGCTAATGTAAATGGTATTATTGCTACTGTACTTGAGCCTGATAAAGCTGTAATTTTATTAATTCTCATATTTTCCTCATCTTGTATTGTTGGTAAGCATGGGTGGTACTTTCGGAAATGTTGCAGTTGTGCACTTGTGGTAGTGAATTTTGCTGAAACTTTCTATGGAATGTGAGTACAATATATACAATAGATATGGTGGTGTGATAGCTCATCTGGAATAGACTTCCGGATTAATAGCTTTTGCATGTAGAGATAGTTGTTAAATCGATGAAAACCAGCACCTGATACTATATAACTATCCTGCAGTTCCTAGTATTGGTTGGCAAGAGAAGAAATATATTCCTGAACTGCAGGTAGGGGTTGAGTCATTCTAGCTGAATTCGAGTGGAGAGCAGAAAAAAGAATAAAAGTAAAGGTGGTGGAAATGTAATATATTTTGAAGATTTGGACACCCTGGCTACCTTCGGTATTTCGCGGTTGCAACGACTTCCGGGCTCGAGCCTGTGTAACCTTGTGCTCGAGCCGGCTTAGGCTCGTGGCTCGAGCCAAAGTCTAGAGCCGGCTTGTCTCGTACCCAAGCATATTCACTTCGGGCCTATAGGCAAGAGGCCTATAAGGATCTAGGCTTGCTATGAGGGCTTATTTCGTATATCTGATAGTATGTTCCCCAAGCTCATGAAAATTGGCCACAATTTCTTATCGCCTAAAAAGTTGGTCAA
Organism: Terfezia claveryi; assembly: GCA_015179025.1. NCBI lineage: Eukaryota > Fungi > Ascomycota > Pezizomycetes > Pezizales > Pezizaceae > Terfezia > Terfezia claveryi. Next base: position 16,318 of record WHUX01000404.1, on the reverse strand, counting down.
GCATGTTTGATCAGAGGTTATTAGAATAGGTATAAGGTTAGAGCCAATTAGAAGGGTCATCTGGCGGCCTGTAAGTACCTGTAAATAAATAGGAATGATAAATAAGTACCTGTGTATCCCACCACCAGTCCCCTGTATATATTCCCATATACACCCTATTGCTTTGTTGATCGAAGTCCTACTGAGGTTTGAAGACAAGATACTAAGTATATACCTTCTAGAGGAGAAGATATTGGATGCATTGTTCAACGTCTCGATAAAAAAACATGACTCCTTTTTTGAGGTGGAAATCCACACTCCCATATTGCCATGCTGGTTAGTTGATCAGTGCTTGCAACTTATTCTGCTAGGTATAACTAGACTAATACCCAACCCTCAATGTCGGGAACATAATGATAGGGAGCTGTTCATACTTAAAAAATTGGTCAATCTACTTTATTGTGGTCTTGCTCTGATGGAAGAATCATGCTAGCTTATATTTATAAGCATTGGTAAAAGGTGATAAAGGATTCTATGATAAGTTCCAAATCAGGATGAATAATGACTAGTGTATGACTTGCCCAACTTGAAGTGATGATAGCAGATACTCCTCAACAGGTGGATAAGATTCAGGAAATCCGGTGATGTATCCTCAATGTTCGGTGTGTTAAGGGTTCTAACTGTAGAGTTGGTTTGTGAGATGTATGTGACTATATCGGTAGTGTCCAAACATTGTCACTTCAAGCTACATGAGAGCCTAAGATGGTCTGGTGCCATGTGTTTGGGGAGTCAAGAAGTATGCAATTGTTTCCCGAGGTAGTTTGTATGCAAATATCACCCATAATGGCCTGCTATAGTAAACTGATAGTTACAAAATTGACACTAAATATTCTACTATATAAATGTCAGTCCTATGGAATTTGCATTTAGAGTAGTTCTCACATACAATGATCAGCAGAATTGCTAGGGCCTCAATGCAGACTCTCTGTACCAGATTAGTTTTGGTGATACTGTTGTATTTAGGTATGCTCAATAATTCTGACAGAATCACTAAAGTCCCATTACACTAGGTATACTGTTTCGGGTTGCACTGAATGAGCGGGTATATAATCGATAGTATAGGTGCCATAATGAGTGTAGGTGACTCATCCTATATAGCCGGCTGGTAGTTTAGTATCCATAGTATTATAACCGTCTCTGTAACGATGGCTCTGGGGACAAGGCAACCAGGGGGTACCTCGGGGAAAGGGCAAGGCTAGGGTGACACTCACGTAGGAATGTTACGTGTACGACTAGAGGAAAAGGCTAGGACGAGGGCAAGGGCGAGGGCGAGAGAGGCAGTAGGTAAGGGACATGAGACACGTGGAGGCAGTTGCCACATGTGTCAGAGGGAGGCAGCTGTGCTGCAGAGCTGTTCACGAGACAAGGGGGTGTACAAGGGAGGTGCATAAGTGCTGGGAGAGGCAAGGTCCTGTATTGGGTATACAAGATATTGGATAGGGATCCAACGACAGTACGAGGGACAAGGGCTATATATACATAATTCCAGGCCAGGGCAATAGAAGGAATAAACTTCCTAAGATCCCTTATCTCGGAAGCTAAGCAAAGTAATGATAACCTATTACCTGCGATTGTAGGTGATGATAAAGGCAACAATGTCAATAACCCATCACCTGCGTCGCAGGTGATGCCGAGGGCAATAATAACAATAACCCATCACTTACATTGCAGGTAATGCCGAGGGCAACAATAACAATAACTCATCAACGACACCCGAACAAGCCTGTTCGAGTGTCAAATTAAGACTAAGAACACGGTTGTGACACTATCCCCCCTTTGGGCTAGAGCTCTAGCGACTAGAAGGACGGGCACGATAACCTACAAAATCAACACAGGAAATAACAACAACAAAGGTAAGAACAAGAACCCCAACTCTGAAAAACAATAAGGATGTAAAAGGTCTGACATCATTCAACAGGGCGAGGCTTCCTCAGGTACCGTTGGTGGAATAGGGTGACCAAGTCCTGTGCGTTTTCCAAGTCCTTCGCAGGTTGCCAGGTAGTCTCCTCATCCCCTAGCTACTTGACCTTATACTAAACTCATCCATAGCATTTCCTTGAGTCTAGTACCTCCTCAACCTCCTACTCCTCTTCAGCTGTGATCACCACTGGAGGAGGTGGGGGGTGCTTTTGCCCGAGGAGTGGATCGTCGGCAGCTAGCTCGATTTCCGAGACATGAACGATCGGATGGCGTTTGATATCCTTGGGAAACCTCAGCCGATAAGCATGAGTGCCCACAGCTACTAACACCTTGTAGGGGCCTAGAAACTTATTATCCAGCTTGCGAGATGGCCGTTCCGTTTGGAAGTGCCTGCTGGAGAGCCACACTTTGTCCCCTAGTTGATATCTGGGGGCTGGCAACCGTGATCCGTTGGCATACTCGGCTTGCCTGGCTTGTGCATATCCCAGCTCAGCTTTTAGGGTAGAGTGGAGCTCAGCAATCCCAGCTGCGAACTCCTTAGCCAAGGCATCTTTTTTGGCTTTTTGCAGGGGCGCTAGGGCATCCACGAACTGGGGGTGCCAACCGTAGTTAGCCTGGAAAGGCGAGGTTTTGGAGAATTCCAAGAACTAGTTGTTCACGGCGAATTCGCAGGTGGCCAGCAACGAAACCCAGTTATTCTGCTGGTAGGCAACAAAGGCCCGCAGATATTGCTCCATAATGGCATTCATCCTCTCCGATTGGCTATCCGTCTGGGGGTGGTATGTAGTTGACAAACGCACTTTGATCCCCAAAAGATCGCAGAAGGCTTGCCAGAATTCTGAGGTGAACTGAGGGCCATGGTCGGATACGATGGATTCGGGGAGGCCATGATACCGGAATACATTATTGAGGTAGAGATTGGCTAACTCTGGGATAGAGCAGGTGTCCCGGCAAGGTATAACATACCTCATTTTCGTCTACCGATCTACTACCATCAAGATGGCATTGAACCCCGAATCTTCTGGCAACCCTGTCACAAAGTCTATAGTTAGGTGCAGCCATGGCCGATCAGGGATATCCAGAGATTTCAGGGTCCCATACGAGTCATGGCGGACAGGCTTAGCACGCTTGCAAATGTGGCAGTTCCGTACGTACCACTCCATGTCCTTTCATTGGTCAATTCATGTGTATTCCCTGGCCAGAAGCTCTAATGTTTTGGCCACTCAAGGGTGACCTACAACCAGGCTGTCATGGTGTTCCTTGATCAATCGAAGGCGCAGCTCTCCTTCCGGCACATACAGCCGTTCGAGGTGGTAGAGGAGGCCTTCCTGGATAGTACACTCAGCTAGGAAGATTTTGGAGTGGCGGCGCTGGCCAGAATCCACTGCGGTGATAATTTCCTTGGCCAGGAGGTTGTCCATATATGCCTGTCTCACTAGTTGTCGGAGGTCAGCCTCAGCCTCAGCTTCCACATTGGCCTCAGCCTTAGCTTCAGCTTCCGCATTGGCCTCAGCTTCAGCAAGGACATTGGCCGCCAGGTCAAGGTTTTCGGGCTTCAATATCACTTGATTTTGGTATTTTAGCCTTTCATCCCCCCCTTTAGGGAGATCTCCTGATCTCCAAGTTAATGCATTGGGCTTGCCCCCAGCCTTTCCTGGCCGGTATCTAATCTGGAAGTTGAACTAAGATAAGAACTCTGACCATCTAGCTTGCCTTCGGTTAAGCAGCTTGGTGGTTGTAAAATACACAAGGTTTTTGTGGTCAGATAATACCTCGATGATCCCCTTGGCTGACTCCAGATGTAGCCTCCATTCTTTGAATGCTCACACAATAGCCATCAGCTCTTTATCATAGTTCTCATAGTTGTACTCAGCCGGGGAGTATTTTTTCGAGAAGTAGGCCATGGGGTGGAGGATCCCGTTGACATACTGAGACAAGATCCCCGCAGAGACACAGCCGGAGGTATCAGTTTCCATGATACATTCGCTATCTGGGTCAAAGTGGGCCAGGATTAGTGCTGAGCAGAAGGCTTCCTTGAGGTTCTGGAAGGCGGATTGGGCTTCTGGACTCTAGTGGAATCACCGGTCCTTTTTGGTCAGGGCTGTGAGGGGGACCATGATCTTGGAATACCCTAGAATGAACCATCAGTAAAAGTTGGCGAATCTCAAGAAGGCCTAAACATACCTGAGATTTGCTGTAACTTCCTACTCCTGAACGGCGGTGACCTTGGCAGAGTCCATTCTAATACCTTCCGTAGTGATGATCAACCCTAGATACTTAACCTCCTGCATATGGAACTTGTACTTTTCTGGCTTCAGATACAACCCAGCTCCCTCCAGCTTCTCCAGCACTTGTTGAACGTGGATCTTGTGTTCTGCTAGGGTATCCGAGTAGATGAGAATATCGTCCAGGTAGGCGGTGCAGAATACATCCAGAAAGTCCCGCAGAGTGTCATTGATAAAGTGCTGAAAAGAGGCGTGGGTATTGGTTAGGCGAAGGCATCACTTATATTCAAAATGGCCATATCGTGTCTGAAAGGTAGTTTTCCACTCCTCCTCCTCAGCAATTCATACCAAGTTGTATGCCCCTCCAGATCCAATATTTGGTGAACCATTTTGCCTGGAAAGTCTAGCTAATGTCTCCTGGATCAGGGCAAAGAGTATCTGTTCTTGACCATTATCTCGTTCAGGCCACGATAATCAACACACAACAAAGAGAGCCGTCTGACTTCTTCACAAACAGCATAGGGGCACCCGCTGGGGAGTAGCTGTGGCGAATGAAGATCTTGTTGAGGTTTTCTTCAGATATTTTTCAGAGCTTCTAGTTCCACTCGGAACATCCTATAGAGAGGTCCATAAGGGGGGTCTTTCCTTCCACCAGTGGAATTGTGTGGTCGTATGGTCAATGAGGGGCAATCTTTCTGCTGCTTTTTCCGAGAACAGGTCAATGAATTCATGTATTCCCCCGGAACCATGGATTTCCACTCCTCCTTAGATCTCTCATCTTGTTAATCTCTAGGTTCACTTCATGTATGGAGAGAGCATGTGCCTTCAGCTTGTGCCTCCTGGTGAGTAAGCAAAAGCCCCTGCCCTGATAAAGCTAACGTTCAGGGGTTTTGGGGTGGCCAGGGGGATATAGGGGACAGGGGAAACAGGAGGAACAGGGGAAACAGGGGAACAGGGTAACCGGAGAGTGGCAGCATTGATGTGCGCGGCTAGTATCACTACCTGGCTAGGTGGATTATCGGGGTGATAATATGCATAGCCCCTTGATGGTGATTTTGGACCTCTACAGTTTTTTCTACAATAATGGCTATTGAATTGCAAGGTGTACAGAGCCGAAACTGACTGACACATCATGCATTCTGAGCTAAGGGATCCCAAGCACAATTGGATATTTTAGTTTGGTCACAAACATTGGGAGGTCCTTCGAATGGTCTCCAATGGCACTGGGCAGACATGCAAGGTCGGTAATAGCTCCAGAAGAGATGGGCGGCCATTAATGACGTTGAGAAGGTGGGGGGTCTTTAACTCGAGTTGGTATGGAATTTTTACTGATGAAGGCTGATCAATAAATGCAATTCCCGAAGCACCACAATCGATGAGAGCTGATGTTACCACTGTTTTACCATTGAATTTAACAGTTATTGGTACTACAAAATGCTCGCCAAACAAGCGAGATTCATCAATAGACATAGGTGCAGGCAAGGAAAACGCAGACAAAATAAGTGGCCCTGGGCAGGTCCCTTGCTAGTGTCAGTAACTAGGCAAGGGACAGGGCTTTTCCCGACTCATCAACCTCCTCGATCCTGGATTCGGAGATGGCGTGTGCGGCCATCTAGCAGTTTTTGCGGAGGGGACATGCTGTGATAAAATGGTCTCCTTTTCCGCATGCTATATATAGCCCATTCATTCGGTGGCGATCTCTTTCTTTCTGGGTTAACCGTGGCCTACCTGTAGATAGGTCCATAGGCGCGGCACTACCTGCCATGAAAGAGAGGTGTGCGGGTTTGTTGGCCGAGGCTGGAACTTGGTAGGCTTGGGGGTTGGTTGCTGTTGTTGGTGTTACTATTGTTGCTAAGATGAGCGGGTGGCAGGGCGGAAGGTAAGGCGGTGACTTAACCTAGCTATCCGTTGTTCCACCCTGCATGCCTAGTCAATTAATTCATTGAGACTCTTGGTCTATGGAGGGTGACCATGTCTTGTTGAAGGTCGTCATTCAGTCCCTCCTGGAACTGCTCGAGCTTTGACTGATCGTTCCACAATACTTCTGCTGCCAGCCTGGAGAACTCTGCCATATATGGACAGATCCGAATTGCATTGTTTCAGGCTCGGAGGGCTCGACTAGCTGTGCCCACGGCATCGGGGTCCCCAAAAGCCCTGTCTAGAATAGCGAAGAGTGCGGGATACCATCCAGCTTAATCCCAGTGTCAAGGACATATGGCTGGATTTGATCTACTGCCTTACCCTCCAGCAGGGCAAAGATATAAGCCAATCGTGTTGCTCGGATGGGAATCTGGTGAGTCTCCATTGAGTTTGAGGTTTACCAAGTTCTTCCAGGCTTGGAGGCGAGCCCTATCCCTATTGAATTTGGGGGGGTTAGAATACTTTCGGTTTTGGTGGTTGGTGCGGAGGGTGGAGTTGCCGACAAAGCGGCCATAGCATGGTTGAGCTGGAACATGGTTTGCTCATTGGCCAGAGCGATGGTAACATTGTCGAGGTCGTTTTGGAGTACTGTAATTTCTTCATTGGCGGATCTCAGTTTCCGTTCAGCCACGGCCAAGCTATTGCCGAATTCGGCCCCGATGGCATCCATGGCCTTGAAGATATCGATGATCTCTCGACGATAGGCATTCAATTCGTTCAGGCCTGAGGGTATAGGGGAGTTCCTCCAGGTTTGAAACCTGATAGCGGGTGGAGGGGTTCCGGACATGACAGCGTACCAGTTGGTCGAGAAGATCCAACATAGTGTAACGACGGCTCTGGGGACAAGGCGACTAGGGGGTACACCGGGGCAAGGGCAAGGCTAGGGTGACACTCACGTAGGAATGCTATATATGCGACTAGGGGAAAAGGCTAGGATAGGGGCAAGGGCGAGGGTGAGAGAGGCAGTGGGCAAGGGACACGAGACATGCGGAGGCAGTTGCCATGTGTGTCGGAGGTAGGCAGCTGTGCTGCAGAGCTATTCACAAGACAAGGGGGTAAATAAGGGAGGTGCACAAGTGCTGGAAGAGGCAAGGTCCTGTATTGGGTATACAAGACGTTGAATAGGGATCCAATGACAGTACGAGGGACAGGGGCTATATATATATAATTCCGGGCCAGGGCAACGGAAGAAATAAGCTTCCCAAGATCCCTTATTTCAGAAGCCAAGCAAGGTAACGATAACCCATCACCTGCGATCGCAGGTGATGATAAAGGCAACAATGTCAATAACCCATCACCTGTGTCGCAGGTGATGCTGAGGGCAACAATAACAATAACCCATCACCTGTGTCGCAGGTGATGCCGAGGGCAACAATAACAATAACCCATCAACGACACCTGAACAAGCCTGTTTGAGTGTCAAATCAAGACTAAGAATATGGTTATGACAGTCTCGACCCTCAAAGTTGTTGTTGCAGAACCAAAGAAACCAAAAGGGGAGGAGAAGAGGAATCGAAGTAATGATATCAAGATGGCCTTTTGTGATGCTCAAATAGCCTAAGTACGAGTGGCAAAATTGGGTCTCAGACTGAAATTTATGGCCCTGTGTTGCAATACTGCGAGGGGTCGGGTCATACAACCAGACTAGCAATCTGATGGTCTGAATTGAGCTGATAACAAAAGATATTGACATAAAAGGGGTTTAAAGAAGAATGTTTAAATATTTTAAACCTGAATGTAGTTTATAACAGTCTATAGTATAGTGATTAAAGGTTTGTGGCAGCCTATACTTTAATTGCTGAAACGAGTGAAAGGAACCTAGTCTCATACTAAGACCTCTACTTTTAAGTTGTTCTGATGAATGCTATGAGAAAAGAACCAGATTAGACCTGTTCTACTGATACAGCACCCCTAACCACAGTGGCAAACTTATATCAGTCCTAATATAGTTAGTATGCTTGTTGTGAAATCAGTTATTTGCTAGTATAATTTGAATCTGAGCTAGGCAAATGTATTTGAAATTACGCTAGCAAGTAGCTAATAGATACCTACCATGCTACAATGAAGCCAACCAGACTACAAAAAACTACAACCAGACAACAATGAACCTACCGTAGTCAGTACGGAATATGTATTAGCATATCAACAGAGGTACGAATACTTAGCCTGCCCGCTTACTAATTTTGTGTAGTACATTCTTAGGCAGGTGCAACTAGACTAGGATTGTTTAGGCATAGTCTCTATACCATCTATGCATGGTTCTATGCTCTCTACGAGAGGCTTGTGCCAACCAGACTAGTTCTATGCATGGTTTATTGTAGTCTGTGGAAGGTAGTACAACCAGACAAGAGCCTATAGCTAGCCAAGAGAATCTAGTCTCGACCAGACTTTCATGGAGGGGAATCCTGAGCTTATATAAGACACTATTTCTGAAATCAAGTCAGGGCCACTATGATATCTCATAGAATTCTGCAATTTTCCAGTTGCTGTGTTTGCCTATAGTAGGTTACGTCAGACTAGTACTTTGCTAGTCTAGCTGAAACCAGACTAACGTTGCATGGCTAGGTGTCTTGGTATGAGACAGATAGATTCCATACCGACAAGAGCCCCCGACGAATCCTAAGCTTATTTGACAGGCCGTGTTTGCCTCTGTGTATTTTGCTAGTTATGCCAGACTAGTATCTTGCAAGTGCCAGCCAGACTAACATTGCATGGCCTAGGCTTATAGGGCTCCTTATACCTGATAGCAACTAGACTACTACCTAACAGGTGATCTTGTATTGCTTGTCTTGTGCTCGTTATAGAGCGTTGTGCCAATCAGACTATATGTCTCTGTTGATACATGCATACAATGACTGTTCCTGACCCTCTGAGAGAGTCATAGGAGGAGGGTAGTGCAACTAGACTACTAATACCCTGATAGATGTACTAGAGCCTGTGGCTAGCTAAGAGAATCCTAAGCTAAAGTTACTTTGCTACTAGTGTGGTTGCACTACCTCTCGCAGTTTGCTATATAGTTCTGCCAACCAGACTATTTGCTATACTAGGGCATTGTATATACCAACCGGACTAACATTATATGGTGTAGGCTCATTGAGCTCCCTAAGCAGACTTGGCACTAACAATAAGGTGCTAGACCATATGAGGTAATTTCCCATATATAGGTATACTCGCTTTGTTACATTTACTTTGTTGCATTTACTTTATTGCATTTGCTTTTCTACTTTTATATCCTTTCATATAGTAATGGTCAAACTAAAGGAAAAAGGTCTTTGTTTAGTATGAAAAGATGTGGAAGGCTATTCATAGTCATTGATAGCATATATAGGGGAGTGTGAATGCCTCAGACTCACAGGGAACTATATAATATATCTATCATAAATGGGGTCTATAGTATATGGAATCTACACTATACAGGATCTATACTATACAGGGTCTATACTATACAGAATCTATACTATATGGAAATAGTATATACAAGTTAACTACAATCTGCTATTCTACTACAAGCAAGGTCTAGAGCCATGCTCTAACATAAACTATCTATAGGACATGCCTACAAAGAGAAAGACACAACAGGCTGCAGACCCAATAGAAGTAGATGATGATCGGACTATGTGCCATTTTGCAGAGAGAGTCGGGTTCTATAATAAAGGAATTCCAGAGACCCTATATTCACTCTGGAGGCGTGACGTTTCACAAGTGATTAAGGAAACAAGGGTACATGGTCTATAAAAATCGAGGACTGATACATGGTCGACATTTTGCTAGCATGCCACTAGCCTGCCAACGATAGCTCCAAGTGGGTAGCTAAAGTTATAAGGAAGTAGCTTACTCATACTCTATAACTAACTCTCTCCCTCACAAATATATTTCTTATGTATTTTCTTACTCAGCAAGTATCTCAAAACACACAACATTCTGTATGCTGTCTGCCTTGCTAATATTTCACATGCTTTCATATGTTATCATATACTTTCACATGTTATCAAATGCTTTCATATGTTATTACATCCTTTCACATGTATAAGTCAAAGTTAAGACTTAACCTATTTTGTACTAGATAGTATTTAGAATTACTATCTAAAAGATTAGATGATGTTAATTTCAATCATATGTAAGGGTCAGATAATAGTGCACTGCCTCAGCACTGCCCCAGTACTACCCTGTTGGAAATACATATAGTCCCCTAAATTTCCCTTCAGTTAGACAAAGAGGGAGAACTCAGAATATAGTTAGAGTACAATCAATATAGAAGTTCCACAGGTTAATCTTCTAAGTGCCTTTGGCACTCCTATACTACTTTACCTATTATAGTAATCTTATGCTACTAGTAATAACTTTAATAGTGAGAATAAACAATACACTATTAGTAATCTACTTTGTAGTATATATTACTAGCCTAAGATTATCTAATTAGATAAGATTCCTTATCTTATCTAATCAGATCTTCCAATCCTCCTAACAATAAATTATATTTTTTTAAACTAAGAACTTGATTCTTACCTAACTAGGAAGGCCTGATCAACTTTACTAATCAACAAAGTTTCTACTAACAAGAGTAGAACTAAGCCAGTATAAGCCTACAGCACAAAGTATAGTAGTACAAAGTCTGATAGTCAGCAGTAAGACTATCCTCCAAATAGCAAAATAAGACTATTCTCTAAAAGAAATAGCAATAAAAAGACTATCTAACAAATAGCAATATAAGAGGGCAATAATAATTGTATTTAACTGGCAAATACAAAGAAAACAACAAATTACCTAATCTGGTAACTAGAGACCTAGAAACTGCCTTAGAAGTCCAATAAAGGTGAGATTATAGGAACTAGTTCTATCAATATCTAAACTCCAGAGAGTATCCCAGCTCCACTCTTACCTAGCCTAAAGAAAAATTGGGAATTCTCCCAGTAAGCAGAACAAGGAAAGTTTCTGTACCTCTCCCTCCAAAAGAATACAAGTACCTAGTAGTCCAACCCCTATCCTTCCACTCAACTTTCTTCCCAGCATTTAAAGGAAACTCTCCCACAACAATCTCATCAACAAAAGTAACCCTTTTTCCCTTCAGTCTCCTCTCTCCCTTACCATAGTCAACCTTGGTATCAGAAGCAACAGATAGAGGATAAGAAGGAAGTTGATAAGAAGTAGATCTTCCTCATCAGGATCCACCTTAAAGAAAGCAGGAATAGAAGAAACAGAGTCCAAGGAATCAGTGGTATAATATCTATAGACATGGAGACTCTAAACAAAAAGTACTAGTGTAATGGAAGGAGGAGCTAGAGCTAGGAAAGGCAGGAGAAAGGCAATGACAAGTGAGGAGCTAGAAGCACTCAAGGCCAAGTTAGTCAATACCCCTAAAAAAAAGTCCAGCTGGAAGATATTCTAGAAAAGGAATAGAGAAAGGGAAATAATCTTGGACCAATCAGTCTTACCTGAAAATAAGATTGTAACACCTCCTACAACAAAAGCCTTTTGGGATAAAAATGAATCATAGACCAAAGGCTATACAGGTATTTATATACCTAACAATAAAACATATTATCAAAAGGAAAAAGGAACTATTGGCTGAAGTAGCAGAAAAGTTTATGATTTTCAACAGAAAGACCAATTTGATAAGTCATATCAAATGGACTGCAACTCTCATCTACTTCAAAAGTAGTATGGCCTTACCAACCTATAACCCATGTAAAAGGAGTTCATGGCTAGCATTAAACTGGCCTTTCCTGACATAGTACATGCTTATGGGTAACCTGTATGATCTGGAAACACCAGAAATAGTGCCTCCAATAACAGAACCTGTAGAAACTCATGAAGAGATAGGAAGGAAACTGTTTGGAGCTGGAGGCAAGGGTAAGGGGAAAAGTGTGCAGTATGAAAGAAGAAATGATGAGATTATGAAACAGATATGTAGAAGAAATATCTGAAAAAGACATGCCACCACCACCTAAAGATAGGAAAAAGCCACACATACCAAAAAGAGTAAGACTCCTGACAAGAAGTCTAGAAGGAGCTCTAGTGGTGTAGCTGGAGGTGGAAGTGAGGACCTAGGATCTGGATCTGAGGTATGAGTCAGATAATGGCTCTAATGATGATAGAAGAAAAGATTAACTAGGGAACCTAGCTCTCACTACTTAGAATAGTCTAAAAAGACTGGTTAAACTATGCTATCATAACAGATTAGCAAATCTCTAGTAAAAAGGCAAACAAACTTACAAAAATCCTAATCCTCTACAAATTAATGGAATATCAGAAAAATGAGAGATCAAACTACCTTTAATAATTATATAATAACTGCAAAAGTGGATAGAGTATTAAGGGATAGATATAGTAAGTTGGGAAAGCTTGGATAGAATAAGCTTTATGTTTAGAGAAGTGTTCAGACTTGGTATAATTAGTATTGCTCTGAGAAAACTAATGTTGAGGACAGGAATTTCCATGAATTTATATTAAAACTAAGAGGAAACTTATCTCTACAGTAGGACCTGAAGTTATATAGAAAAAATATCTGCATACCATTAGAAGCAAGAAATTACTATATGCAGTATATACAGAACCTACAGAGTATAAGATTAAGTATAAGGACCTGAATGGACAGGATATGATAAGTGATTATGCACTAAAAATGAAACTAGTAGATGGACTAGTACCCCTACTTAGGGCTAAAGTCAAAGGGCTGATATCATATGAGTCAACTTTGAGGAAATATTGAACAAAATTGCAGTTCAGAAAGATGTGCTAAAATAAGAGACCAAATCCTTGCAACAGCACCAAAAGAAGACTGATAACAATGGGGCCCTGGTAAACCTATGGAATGGACTAAGTCTGAATTTAAATTACCTGAAAAGGTGGCCAGGAATGCAGCTAAAGTTGCTGGTAAGAAGGGTGGACTAGAAGGCCTCTATGGTAACTTCCCTAATGCTAGAAAGGATAAAACTAAGTATATACCTTATGGTGAACAGGAGAAGAAAAGGGAAGAGACTGCAAGGACAGGGTCCTGCTATCATTGTAGTCAGAAGGGTCACAGATCTGGGGACCATCAGCAAAAAAAAATTTGCGTCAGGACACACGACATCTTCATATGCGTCAGGTCGCTTTCCATCATGTAGGTGGTTGCATCCTGAGCTTCCTGTCAGCCAGTTTGCGTCCCGTGCTTCCTGTCAGCGAGGTTGCATCTCGTGCTTCCTATTAGCAAGGCTCCTACTATTCATATATTTATGGCCTCTATATATGTATGAGTTCATGCATTCGCAGCCTCTGACTATGTATGTATTTATACATATTTGGGGAGGCCACAAGCGAATGCACATATACACAGGGCACGAAAACATGAATTCAATACATGATAAATCTCATGTTTAAATGTACTACATCCAGCTATTTCCCCCTCCGTACTAGATAGTTCCAATAAGTAGAGGAGCTCCATTCGACGCCTTCTATAGAGCAGGTTCTTAGACAACGCCATGCAGGTTCTAAGACAGCACACGGAACAAGTTCTAAGACACATTAAGGGGCTGGGGGATCTCCAAGCCAGACTAGCAAATCCCCTATTTCAAAAGTGTGGCCGCCTGGGACTTAGAGGTTTTTTCCTGTCATTACTTCCTAAGGCCACCGCACGATCATCGGGAGCTTGTTACGACGCTGATTTCTGGTCTCGTGAATGCGGACATCGAGGTTGATATGGTCGTTGATATTGAAGGCTCAGTAGGCAGCTCTGCACGCGGATATCTAGGCTGGATTCTAGGCTCATTTACACGGTGATTTCTAAGCTAATTTGCTCGCTCAATTCCAGGCTCATATGCTCGCTCGATTCCAGGCTCATTTGCTCGCTCGATTCCAGGCTCATTTGCTCGCTCATATCCAGGCTGATTTGCTCGCTCATATCCAGGCTGATTTGCTCGCTCGATCCCAGGCTGATTTGCTCGCTAGATTCCAGGCTCATATGCTCGCTCGATTCCAGGCTCATATGCTCGCTCGATTCCAGGCTCATTTGCTCGCTCGATTCCAGGCTGATTTGCTCGCTCGATTCCAGGCTGATTTGCACGCTCGATTCCAGGTTCATTTGCTCGCTCATATCCAGGCTGATTTGCTCGCTCGATTCCTGGCTGATTTTCTCGCTAGATTCCAGGCTCATATGCTCGCTCGATTCCAGGCTCTGCTCGCTCGATTCCGGGCTCATTTGCTAGTCGCTCGATTCCAGGCTCATTTGCTGGGTGATATCCATGCTGATTTGCTCTCTCGATTCCAGGCTCATTTGCACGCTGATTTCTAGGTCGATTTGCACGGTGGATTCCAGGCTGATTTGCACACTGATTTCTAGGTCGATTTGCATGATAGATTCCAGGCTGATTTGCACGCTGATTTGTAGGTCGATTTGCTCGCTCGATTCCAGGCTCATTTGCACGCTGATTTCTAGGTCGATTTGCACGGTGGATTCCAGGCTGATTTGCACACTGATTTCTAGGTCGATTTGCATGATAGATTCCAGGCTGATTTGCACGCTGATTTGCAGGTCGATTTGCTCGCTCGATTCCAGGCTCATTTGCACGCTGATTTCTAGGTCGATTTGCACGGTGGATTCCAGGCTGATTTGCACACTGATTTCTAGGTCGATTTGCATGATAGATTCCAGGCTGATTTGCACGCTGATTTGCAGGTCGATTTGCCCGGTGGATTCCGGGCTGATTTGCAGGTTGATTTCTAGATCGATTTGCCCGGTGGATACCAGGCTTATTTGCACGGTGATATGGCACTGATTTGGGCAGTGATTTTGGTTTTACGCGTGTTTAGCTAGCTAGTTTTAGAGATATTATCAGAATCAATTACATTTTTGGAAATGCATAGAATGCAGGTATCAAGCGCGAACGCAAGGCCGCGCCTATACTAGCCGACTATTTGCGTCAGATAGTGAACTTAAACATAGTGAGATTTTGCATGCGTACAGGAAGAACAATACTTCATGTGCGTATGATATAATAGGTGCGTGTCAGGAAATATGGATTTAAATTAGCTGCGCAGTGTAAGTATTATAAGATAGGTGTACATCAGGAAATATGGATTAAAATTAGTTGCATAGGGAAAGTATTATAAAATAATTGTGCGTCAGGAAATATTAATTTAAATGATTTGCGTCAGGACGGAGCGCATGGCTATAGTTGGCTTCTGAATCTCGAGTTTTGCAAAAGAGCTTCATGTGCTTCCCGAAGCACCTGACGCAAAACTTTTTTTTTGCTGATGACTGCCCTAAGAAGAAGGTATCTTTAGCTTACTAATATATGGGATCTAGACCAGGAGTCAGAAGATTTCCTCCTTACCAGCCTTTTAAGCCTAATAATATATGGCCCCCATAAAAGGTGAAAACAGCTTATCAAGAGATTGATATTAAACAACAGGAGTCAGCTGCACTCCAGGTTATAAGAAATCCTAATGATACAAGAAAGTTCTTAGTGCCCAAAAAGCTATAGAACTTCTAATACAGCTGAAATTAAAATTAATAGATATATTGCTTATGCACTATTTAACCCATGTACATCAGGTAGAGACCTGATATTAGTAAATTACTGTCAGCTGTTTAATATACCTTTGAAAGAGATCAGCAAGAAGCCTTTAGAAACTACAATTAAATATAGCAGATCTCAGATAATAAATACAGCAACAGTCATAGTAAATCTACAAGGATACCAAGAAACTAGGACATTCTATGTAGCCAACCTAAAGGACTGGGATGTTATATTTGGTGAACCTGTACTGAGGGATTATAAAGCAATTATAAATATTAAAGATAATGCAATTACTATACAACCTACAGGCAGGACAAGGATTGATATTAATATGCTTAAAACCAAGGATACACTTGGAAGAGTCACCACTGCAGCCACAAGGATAGGAAGAATAGAAGAAGATTAGGATGATAATGAAGACCCACATGCTATATTAACTGAAGTTGGAGGTAGATTACTATACCACTCAAAACCAACTCCAGCAATACCCTGGATACAGCATAATCTATCAGAAGACCTTAAGAAAGACCAAGAATGGTTACAAGAGTGGTTTGACTCATCAGACTAGTCAGAACTAGAAGATGATGGAAGCTCTCTAGTTATTACAAATGCAGTTAATCTGGAAGAAAGGGAGTTTAATATATTTGAAGAATTCCCTGAACTATTCCCAGATGAGAAACCTATAGTACTGCCTCCTATTAGGAAACCTTATGACAT
>WHUX01000403.1:0-32496 GCA_015179025.1 Terfezia claveryi | reverse complement strand
GGTGCCAGCTACTATTTGCGCCAGGTGCTATTTACACCGGCTGCTATTTACACTGGCTACTATTTGCACCGGCTGCTATTGGTGCCAGCTGCTATTTGCACCAGCTGCTATATGGACCGGCTGCTATTTGCGCCGGCTGCTATTAGTGCCAGCTACTATTTGCGCAAGCTGCTATTTATACCGGCTGCTATGTACACTGCCTGCTATTTGCACCGGCAGTTATTGGTGCTAGCTGCTATTTGTACCAGCTGCTATTTGCGCCGGCTGCTATGTGCACTGGCTAATATTTGCACTGGATGCTATTTGTGCCAGCTGCTATTTATAAGGACTGCTAGTTACGCTGGCTACTATTTGCACAAGCTGCTATTTGTGCCAGCTGGTATTTGCGCCAGCTACTATTTGGACTACCTGCTATTTGCACCGGCTGCTATTTATGCCAGCTGCTAGTTGCACTGGCTACTATTTACACTGGCTATTATTTATACCAGCTGGTATTTATATACGCAGCTGTTTGTATGACCAGCTATTTGTGTAGACAGCTATTTGTACCAGCAGCATTATTGGATGGGCTAAATTTTAGTTGTGGTAACTAAATAGGTATAGCCGTTACTACGTAGATTACCGCTAGAGTTAAAAACCTATGCTGCTTCTCTAAATCAGGCTAAAAAAAGCGCCACCCTTAGTAAATGATTGGCTGAGAACTCAAATAACGCCGTTATTTGACTTTTTGTTAAACCAGCATGATTCCGTTAACTATTACTACAACCGGTTTAAATACCTACTTATATAGGCTTAGGGAAGTCAAATAACGCCGTTATTTTATCGGGAATAACTGTTAGATGCAGGCTCATCAGGCAATGATTTTGAGTTACTTTCCGACCATAGCTACACAAAAGGCAAATGAAGTATTAGCAAATCATCTGGAATGAGAACACCTGGTGACTGATATACTGGGTCAGTCTACATTCAACTACCCAAAGCTACACCTCCTCACTCATTACGCGGAACAGATCATTCAATTTGGAACCCTCCCACAGTATTTGACAGAAATTACCGAGTCTCTCCATAAGCTATTGAAGGATGCTTATAAATAGTTGAATAGGGTTGACGCAACAATCCAAATTCTTGACACGCATACAAGATACCATGCCTTTAAAATGCTGGAGTTAAATTTATGTATGTGAGATAAGGAGGTGATGTTCGATGATGAGATGAAGGCTCTAGTTATGACGATGAGAAAAGATACAGAAAGTATGAGTTAGAATAAAGAGAATCTGAAATTGTCTGAGCAGCCGCAGTCAAGGACTACAATAGTATAACCACTGTAAGTACTTGTACAGACCCTTCGAATCCCAAATCTAATTGGCAAGTTTCAGGATTACCTCCATATCAATGGTTATTTGGGGATTGGTACAGGAGACAGGGAGGGGATCGAGGGGTACCGAGGGCAGTATGTCAGTAGTCTTAAGGTAGCATTGCTGCAATTTCAAGGGGATGGTATGGAAACCCACAATTTGTGGTGGACAGGAGAGAGGGACTTTAGTAGGCATAGAAATATTAGGGCAGATTAGATTTAGGTAAGAAGGAGGCCGCGATCCATGGAGTGCAGTAGACAGCTAGATGGTTATACTGTAGCTAGGCTAGAGGGGCTTTTTAGGATCTGGAATGGGATGGGAATGGATAGAATGGGGATAATACATGAGGTGGCATACATGAGATTTCGGAAAGTAAAAGGTTCTAGTAGACTACATGGTAAGGAGGGAATGATAAGGATAGAAAAACGAGAGGATAAAGGGGTACTGAATATTATCAAGGTTTCAGACATAGAGGGAATGGCACATCTGATACTAGTAGAGATAGGTAGGGTCTGGTTAGTTAATATCAGGATTGATTTTAATACGTAGAATGAGTTGTTTGATTAGATATATTAGGATATGAATAAATAGTATAACCTAGGAATTGGAATAGCTTATAATGAGGGTTTGAAATTATAATGCAATTGCGGAAAGACGTTAGGAGACTGGGGTGGGACAGGATAGATCCAGGTCTGGAGAAGGGTCGGGAAGTTCTAGCCAGAGCCACAAGTATACTACCAACATAGAATGGTGAGCATCTGGCAGAGTTTGATGGCGAGGGATGGTCGGGGGTAGGCATCGGGGTGTATGATGGATATTGAGTGGCAGGGAGGGTATCATGGCAATGCATGATAGTGGATAGACATTAGGGGGCAGTCCATGGAATTATGATGGCTGATTCCAGAAAGTAGGCATTGTAGCGCTAGTGGCGACTGAGTATACAAGGGGTCACTACAATGTGTCAGGAGGCCTAGAGGGGTGTTGTGGCGCAAAAAAGTCTTTCATGATATATGAGTGCCTACAGTGGCCAACATCTTGAATGGACCCAGGAACTTGTAGTCGAGCTTGTGAGCTGGCTATCTTGTCTAGAAGTGCCGGCTGGAGAGCTACACCTTGTCCCCTGCCTGGTATTTGGGGGCTGGCAGCTATGATCAATTGGTATACTTAGCTTGCCTGGCTTGTGCATATTCTAGCTCAGCTTTCAGGGTATGATAGAGTTCAGCAATTTTAACTGCAAACTCCTTAGCTGGGGGGTGGGCTTTTTGCATGGGCGCTAGGGCATCTACGAACTAGAGGTGCCAACCGTAGTTAGCCAGGAAAGGCAAGATTTTGGAGGATTTCGAGATCTGAGTGTTCGAGGCAAACTTACAGGTGGCCAGCAATGAAACTCAGTTATCCTCCTGGTAATTGACAAAGGCCTATAGATATTGCTCCATAATGGTGTTTATCCTCTCCGATTGGCTGTCTGTCTGAAGGTGATATGCTGTTAACAAATGCACTTTAATCCCTAAAAGTTCACAGAAGACTTTACAAAAGCCTGAGGCGAACTATAGGCCATGGTCGGACACAATAGATTTGGGGAGCCCGTGATACCGGAACATATTATTGAGGTAAAGGTTGGCTAGCTCCTGAGTACAACAAGTATCTCGATAAGGTACCATATGCCTCATCTTTGTTCACTAGTCTACCACTATCAGGATGGCGTTGAATCCTAAGTCTTTTATCAATTCCGTCATGAAATCCATGGTCAGGTGCAGCCACGGCCAATTAGAGATATCCAGGGGCTTCAGAGTGCTATATGGGGTATAGCAGACAGGCTTGACACATTTGCACATATAGCAATTTCATATGTACCACTCTATGTCCTCCCATTAGTCAATTCAAGTATACTCCCTAGACAAAAGCTTAAACGTCTTGGCCACTCTAGAGTGACCTGCTACTAAGGTGTTGTGGTACTTCTTGATCAGCCTTAACCTTAACTCTTCTCCTACCTAGTATATAGAAACATTTACAGTAATATAGGAGGCCCTCCTGGATAGTACATTCAGCTAGGGAGATCTTGAGGTGGTGCACTAGCCGGAATCTACTGTAGTGATAATTTCCTTAGCCAGGAGGTCATTCTTATATCCCTGTCTCCCTAGTTGTTAGAGGTTGGCTCTTGCATCAGCTTTAGCTTCAGCTTCCGTATTAGCTTCCACATCAACTTCTGTATCAGCTTTCGTATCAGCTTCTGCATTAGCTTCTGCATCAGCTTCTGTATTAGCTTTAGCTTCGGCTAGAATGTTGGCTGCCAGATCGAGGTTTTTAGGCTTCAATACTACCTGATTTTGGTATTTTAGCCTTTCATCCCCCTCCTTAGAGAGATCTCCTGATCTCCGAGTTAACATATCGAGCTTGCTACCAGCCTTTTCGGGATAGTATCTAATCTTAAAGTTAAACTGAGAGAGGAATTCTGACCACCTAGCCTGCCATCGGTTGAGCAGCTTGTAGTTGTGAAATACTCAAGGTTTTTATAATCAGATAATACCTGAATAATCCTTTTAGCTGACTCTAAATGTGGTCTCTACTCTTCAAATGCTCTTATAATAGCTATCAACTCCTTGTCATAGATTTATAACTCAGCTAGGAAGTGCTTTTTCGAAAAGTAAGCCACTAGATGGAGGATACCATTTTCATTGTTCTAGGACAGGATTCCGTAGAAATATAGTCGAAAGCATCAGTTTCAATAACACATTTCTAGTCAGAGTTGAAATGGGCTAGTATCAATGAGGAATAGAAGGCTTTCTTGAGGTTCTGTAAGGCCAACTGGGCTTCTAGACTCCAGTTAAAGGGCCAGTCTTTTTTGGTCAGGGCTGTGAGGGGGGCCATAATCTTTGAATATGCTAGAATAAACTGTCAGTAAAAGTTAGCGAACCTTAGGAAGGCTTGGACATCCTTAAGATTTGCTAGGATTTGCCATTCCTAGATAGTGGTAACCTTCGCAGGATCCATCCTGATACCTTCCATAGTAATGATTAATCTAGATACCTGACCTTCTGCATATGAAAATTGTACTTCTCAGGCTTGAGGTATAAGCCAGCTTGCTCTAGCTTTTCCAGCACTTGTCAGACATAGATCTTGTGCTTCGCCATAGTGTTTGAATAGATCAGGATATAGTTAAGGTAGGCCATGCAGAACATATCCAAGAGGTCTCGTAAGGTATTATTAATAAAGTGCTGGAAAGAGGCCAGTGCATTGGTTAGGCTAAAAGGTATCACATTATACTCAAAATAGCCATATCATGTCCAGAAGGCTGTTTTCTATTCCTCTCCCTCAGCAATCCATACTAGGTTATATACCCCTCTCAAATCCAATTTGGTGAACTATCTTCTAGATTAGTAGTAGGGGGTACCTATTGTTTTACCATTATCTTGTTTAGGCCATAATAATTAACACACAACTGAAGGGAGCAGTCCGATTTCTTCACGAACAGTACCGGAGCACCCACTAGTGAGGAGCTATAGTGAATAAAGCTCTTATTGAGGTTTTCTTCCAAGTACTTCTTCTAGGCTTCCAGCTCCACACTGGACATTTCATAGAGAGGCCTATAGGGGAGAGTTTTACTTTCTATCATCGAAATAGTGTGGTTGTATGGTTGGTGAGGTGTGAGCTTTTCTACAGCCTTTTCCGAGAAAAGGTCAATAAACTCATAGTATTTATCTGGAACTATGGATTTCCACTCCCTCTTAGACCTTGCCTTGTTAATTTCTAGGTTTACGTTATATATGGAGAGGGCATGCACCTTTAGCTTGTGCCTCCTAGTGAGGTAGGCAAAAGCCTCAGCTCTAATAAAGTTAATATTGAGGGGTTTTGGTGAGGGTGTTTCAGCGACCATCTGGCTAGAGTCTTCTACCAAGGATGGTAGAGCACACAGTGCTTTAACGGCAGTCCTTGGGTCACTACAGTGCTTCTTACAATACCCACTATTGAAATTCAAGGTGTAAGAGCCAAAGCTAATGGAGATATCATGCATTCAGAGCCACGGGATCACCAGAACAATAGGGTATTTGAGCTTGGTCATAAACATCAGGAGACTTTCCGAGTGGTCTCCAATGGCACTAGGTAAGTATGCGAGGTCGGTAATAGCCCCGGAAGAGATAGGGTAGCCATCAATGACATCGAGAAGGTGGGGGGTCTTTAACTTGGAGGTTGGTATGGAATTTTTACTGACGAAGGTCTGATTAATGAATGCAATTCCGGAAGTACCACAATCATCAGCAAGAAAAAAGTGGCGTCCGGACGCACCGCCCAGCGTCCGGACGCGAGAGCTCGCGCGTGTGCGTCCTGTGCGTCCTGTGCGTCTGGACGCTGGCTGCGTTGCAACACAATCAGGACGCCCGGCTGAGCTGCAATACAATCTGGACGCCCGGCTGAGTTGCAACACAATCTGGACACCATTGGGGCAACCAAAGCCGTCCGGACGCTGGTTGGCATATTTCAATCTCTGGATATTAGAGTTCCTTCCCTTGGCATCATCATATTGTTAACGCTATAGTTACAATGCACCCGCTTGTATGTACGACGCTCTAATACCAGCCAGGTGCGTAGCCACTATTGCAGCCATTGAATATTCATGCAGTGGAAATATCCATTGTATTCGCTAATAATTATATACACAGAAGTATTGAGTAATATATATATATATAGAACAAGCACTCGCTGCTTCAATCGCTCTAACACTCGCTCTAACACTCGCTCTAATACTCGCTCCAATTCTCGCTCTAATACTCGCTCTAATACTCGCTCCAATTCTCGCTCTAATACTCGCTCCAATACTCGCTCTAATACTTGCCCTAATACTCGCTCCAATACTCGCTCTCATACTCGCTCTAATACTCGCCATAATGTGCTGGGATATAGAGCGAAGGGAAAATGCGCGGGGAAGGGAGGTATATATACAGGAAAACCATATTTGCCAAGGCCGACTGCTAAGGCCGACAATTTAGACTTTCCGAAGACAATGAGATAAGGGATAACAAGAGAAGTGGCATGACAGTGACCAATGGCGCTCAGCCCCCTTTCGCCCGCGGGTGCCGTACTATTCAATGCCTGGCCTGGTAATAGTCATATTGGGCAATCGTAGTCGTGGTATTGAGATATGTGCAGAGTTCACGCTTTGTGATATGTTTCGTAGGAATTCATGCATTCGCGGGCATGTATATATATATATGCGAGAAACTCGTGCTTTTACCGGGTTTCCGTGTGGCTCCTCATAGCCCCCCTAACGGGGCTGCATAGGAGTACTAAGTATTTAAAAAAAAAAAAAAAATCTTTAAGCCGGTTCCGCCGATCTGTCACCATTAAGCCTGTACTACTAAAAACTCGTTCAACCTCAGAACTCATAGCTGGGAACGCATGTAAGCTAAGGGCCATTATCGAAAGTTGCGGATAGTCTGCTTGGTGCCGAATCCACCAGACTCGTGGGTTGTCGGTTTCAACAATAGTAGATGTTGCAAAATGTTCAAGTTCATCTTTTTGACGCATTCGAGGACCACGCTTATTCTTCCAATTGTTTATGAATTTGTTTCGAGAAATGTATGCTGCTATATACCTAGCCGGATTGCCTATTCCAGACCAGCCTGGTCGGACTGGGCGGACGGTTGGACTGGGCGGACTGGTCTGACTGGGCGGACTGGTCTGACTGGGCGGACTGGTCTGACTGGGCGGACTGGTCTGACTGGGCGGACTGGTCTGACTGGGCGGACCAGTCCATCTACAACCTGCTCTTGTGAGTATGTATGCCGGCCTGATAATTCAGGCCAGTCCCCGGCTGAGCCCAACCCGGTCCAGACCGGCCTGGGCCTGCTTGACGGCCGGACTGGCCGGCCCGATCCAAATACTGAAATCAATTATTACTTCGGCAATCGAGCCCACCAAGCAGCCGGCTTTTATATCAAAGTTATAGATTCTTTTTTTTCCTTTTTCTTAAGCCTTTATCTCACCCTCTCTAGGTCAACTTGCCTTCAATTACTTAGAGGTGGTAACTTCTGCCTCGAGCCGGAAATTCAGAAGCAGTTGGTGTAGAGATTGGTCTGTCAGAGTGAGCCGGAGGAAGAGAAGTTGGATATAACGTGACGTGGTCCTTCCAGTCACTGCGAGAAGTATGCCATGAGTTTTCCATGATAGTTCCGGCAATGCCTGATCTCTTCGCATTAGACCATCCGCTTTCGTTTGGGGTTGCTTGCAGCATAACCTTTCTGGTCTGAATGTTACTGGCAATGTAGAGTTATTTGCCATCTCAAATAGTCAAAATTGGGTCGAATTCTTGTGAAGGAATAGTCTTTGATGATTGTTCTCATGTACGATGGATGTAATGTCATGACTATTTCATGTTATGACTGTTTCCTATCATGTCGGGACTCCATATTCAAATAGGCATATTGCGATATGCATGAACCAGGCCAATCCCAGTTATTTCATTCCCCTTTGTCAACAAAATAGAACGTGTTCATATTTGCCCTTCACATGTTCACTATCTTCGCTTACTAGCTGTTCACATGTATTCACTATCTTCGCTACGCACCAATACTCATTGCTTCCAGTTAATGCTCTTCACTACTTGCGTACTCACTCATGCATCTGGCATAACGGCTTGCGCGTACGGTACTCATGGTGTTACTGCTCTTAGGATAGCTAGCTTAGACTGCTTTTTTTTTTTTTTTTAAAAAAAACTTATTACTCCTATGCGGCCCCATTAGGGGGGCCATGAGGAGCCACTCGGAAACCCGGTGGGTTCAAGGGTAAGGCAAGTTAATCTGCCAGACCCACGCGGAATAAATACAAAAGTACCGCAACCCGAGGCGAGGCCCGATACTGTCATTAACGGACTAGCCGATGACCCGGAGGCCTGACTGAGCCTCGACTCCTGACCCTGATGAACTATAAGACTCGCAGAGAAAGGATGAACTGAAATAAACTAATTGACCTCCGCAGAAAAGTAGACTAACAACGTGCCAACCAGACTAACTAACGACATGGACTCGTGACTCGTGGACTAACACAAAGGGGACTCGTAAAAATTGCAACTGCGCTCCACTATGTGAGCTCCCGGAATAGCAACCTGAAGAAGGCCTCCGTGGCCTTATATATCTCCTCCTCCTCCTCCTTTCTCCATTCTGGTTTGTCGAGCTCCTCCCAACTATTCCTCTCTCCCAACAGGGCCCGCGCCCTCCTGATACGGTCGAAGTGTGGGCAGTGGGAGACTTTGTGCTCTCCAGTCTCAGAAGGGTGTCCGCATGCGCACTCCGCTGACTCCGCTTTGCCGATGTGGTGGAGCCAGCTCTTCTGGGGGCCTCTATTCGTCCGCAGCCAGGTATATGCTGATAGGGCATGCAGATCCCACTCCGCCCTTCTGACCCCATATCCTGCCTTTGTTCTCGCCTCCTTTCGTATGGCTCTTGAGGACGCTCGTAGCCCCCCTTCTGTTACCGTGCGAGTCTTACCTGTGACTGAGCCCAAGTGGGACTGGAAATTGCAAGACCGGTCTGCCTTCTCATTCCCTTCGATGCCTAGGTGACCTCTAATCTATGACAGCCGTAAGTCCCTATGTGTATTGCCGACTAGCAAAGCCTTGATCGCTTTTCGATACCGGACCTAGGGGGGAGCCTGTACTCATATTGCGGAATGCCTGAACCGCTGCCTGAGAGTCCGACAAAATGGCGAGCACTCCATGGCATGGAGCTCCCCATCTGCAACCGTGGCTTGGTCTCCTAAAAAGCTGCCGTAGTCTTCCGTGTCACCCCCTATCCAGTCCTCGCTGTGGACTCCGCTAGCTATCCTCCCCTCCTCGCCCTGTACCATCCGTATAGCAGACTCTCCAGTCCTCCTCCAGAATGGTCCCTATTTTGGCCGCCCACACACCTAGGAAGCTTAGACTGCTTCGTTGAAAGTTTTTACCCTGATCTCGTCACTATATATACGAGCTCTCAGGACATTCATGTATCTATATGCTTCTCGAGATAGACTTAATAAGACTGTCTACTCTTGACGGAACATCCTATACACTGCTCACACACTCACACGCTCTTCTCGCTCTTGCACTCGCATCACCCTGCTTCACTGCACTCAGAGTCCACCGCTGCATCCTCCAATACCCAGCGATACCACTCACTTAGTAACCTTTCAATAATCAGTAAATCAGAAACCAGTGCATACAACCGACAGAGGACTGGCCTCCCATGGTCACCTTACTGGGACCGAATAGGAGTAAGGAATATTTTTTGAAAAAGAAAAGGGCACATCACGTTCGAATGCCCACGGCTCGGACGGGAAAAGCCCCCCTCCTGGGTGCCAGTACAAATGGGAAGAACTGGACAAACTGGAGTGGAGGAAGGAAGGGGAGGAGGTATTTGAGGCAACAGAGGGGTTCTTCGAATACCCCTATTCCAAGCTCACCTAACGTGCGCTCAGTTCATTCTATTTTTTCACGAATTCCCTTGCTCCGGATTATTATCTTTCAAGAGTTCCCTATATTTCTGTCCCCTCTTTGAGTGAAGTCGTCATTGGTCTATTTTTACGAGTTCTCTATTTCTCTCTAGGTCGGGTTCAGTCACGTCTGCAACCAGACTAGTGAGACCTCGTTTGCCTTGTCCCGGAACCCAGCCGGGTTTCCAGGTGGCTCCTCATTGTTCCCTTAACGGGACCGCATAGGAGTAATGAGTATTTAAAAAAAAAGAAAAGAGAAGGGACACTACGGACAGCTCGATCTCTATGGCGTTCCGCCATTACAACAGCGGAACGGGTAGAATTCAGCTTCGGCGACCGGGAAGAAGGTTCACAACACAAACATCCGCAACCTAGCCCTGATGGACCCAGGGGATGGCAAGTCAAGGGAGAGAGGCTACCGGGTGGTGGAGATAGGGAATCTCTTGGAAGAGGGCGGGAGGGTGTGCATATCCAGCGCAGGAACCACTGGCCCCCTGAGGCCTCCCGGATCAACCTCCTCCTCCTACACTCCTTATAATTCTAGTCCCCGCATCCACTCTCATTTATCTCTTTGTTGCTTGTATAATATCGTTGTATTTTATTATCTTATTGCGCAACCTTTCCTACCGCTGGCTCGCTTCTTTCCATATTTCCTATTTTTCTCTTGATGTGGGAATATAGTCATATTAAAAAAGTGTTCTGCCTAGACAAACGTCTTTGCGAATACACAGCCAAACCAGTAAAAGTGCCCATCGTATATGCCTCAATAATTATCCTTATTTTTCGATTTTAGGGCGATATTTTGTATGGAGCTTAAGCCGATGGTGCCCCTCAATTGCTCTCGTGACCAGACTCTTAGTGCCTACGCTGTAATTATTTTAGTGCTACGGCTAAGAGTCTGGTAGTCTGGTTGCACTACCCCTCGCGTAACCTACTACGAAATTACACGCTAGTGTGCTCCGAGGGCGGAGCAACTAGCGTGAAAACCCAATAATACTCTAGTGTCTTCGGAGCAGAATATGTAATAATACAATATAGAATTTATTTTGTTTTGTTTTAAAATACTTGGTTACTCCTATGTGGCCCTATCAGGGGGGCCATGAGGAGCCACCCGAAACCGGGTGGATTCAGAGCGCACCCCATCCTCCAATATAGAAAAGTATTTGTAAATATTTATATTTGAACATCTCAACAAAAACATCCCGGCACACGGCCGGAACTCTGTTCTCGGTCCCAGACTCTGGTAGATACTTGCTCGGAGCCTTTTAGGCTCGCTCCGGGCAATATATGCTTGCTCGGTGCCTTATATGCTTGCTCGAGCTCCTATAAAGCATATATTTTCGGAAGCGAGCCTAAGCAAGCCTATACTCAAGCATATAAGGCACCGAGCAAGCATATAAGGCATCGAGCAGGCATATATTGCCTGGAGCAAGCATATAAGGCGCTGAGCGAGCCTATACGTAGGTAGTGGAGCAGGCTGCAAAATGTGAGTTGAGTCCAACAATCCAAAACACCAAGCCCACTATACCTTCGAAATACTAAATCTTCAATATTTATGACGTGAATGGTTTCAATTTCCCTAGAATTAGATCCACTTGTACCCAATTGCTCTTGGAGTATCTTTATAAATATTTCAAATATCAAGGAAAAATTTCTAGCTAAAGAAAATTCTGCTCCAGGATCAAATTGCCACCCCAAGACTGTAATTAATATAGTACTAACTATATAAATGCTTATCTCAAAAACTACTATACTACTATTTGAAAATCTTGTTCTCTATAGTGACTTTTATAGTACTTAATTTTGTAGATTTACAAAGCTGACACTTATATTTCAAAACTCATAATATACTATTGCATTTCTTGAAGTACTTTATATACAAAGTCAATATATGGCTATATTTATTAAACTTGTTAGCAAGTATTATCACTAGTTTATACAAGTTAAATAAAAGATAAGGCATCAGCAGAAATTAGTAGTATAACTTTTGATATTTTAGATTTATTGTATTAAAGTAATACAGCACTATAGAATAAGTATATCAGATATTACAATTTCCTATCCTGCTATATACTCCTATTTTCTGTTCGCATTCAGTATAGTTATGTGAAACCTACTTGCTTGTATTAAGTGTAGCAGTGTCTGATATCTGTGTTGCTGTGATACTGTAATAGGTAAGATGGTACACCCCTGTCTGCGAGCTTGAATTGCTTCCCTCAAAACGCTCGGAGTTGCTAGCGCGTGCAGTTTCGGAGCAGTTTAGTACCAGACCTTGCAGATAAAAGTTATCACCGCCAAGAGTCTGGGACCGAGAACACCCCTCGTAGTAACCAGTCATAGGGGAGTTACGAGGAGTAGCATAAGTACTTAGTTGGGCGTAAATGACAACATTTGTATATAACAATATTACAGATTCACTTGCTGAAATACATGTCTCTCCGATACGCATTCTGTAAGCTACTGGGCACCTGAATGGACATTCGTTTGGTTAGGCTACATATGGAATACCTCATTTGCAAACCACCCCCCACACCGGTTAGGGCCACCCTTACGGGCCAGTCATTCTATGACCGCAAGTACCAAGTGGAACAAAGAATTCCTGATAATTTAAGCCCTCATACCCTCCATATCTTACTGCCAAACAAATCCTGGGTAATCCCCTGCATTCTCTCACGGAAGAGAGAATAATGCGGATCTGTAAACACTGGCGAGCCGTCGGGAAAAAAGAACGCTGTGATTGGTTCTGTAATGGGGACACGTCACGGTAAATTATGTCATATGAAACCTCCACGGATTCTCCAGAGCGGAAACAGAAGATCGAAGCAAAGAGGAAAAGGTATAGATACGCTACTTTCTGCATCTAACAAATATACCATTACTATCCTTCTAGTTCCCTTCCATAGACTCATGAAGCTCGTCCCAAGCAGTAACGGCAGTTTGAATCAACCCCTGCGAAAATCAAACACGTTAGCCATGAAAAAACTTGTATGATGATCATGTTGTAAGCTATACCACCACCATATGGACCTGCTCCAAAATCCTATACAAATTCTGCACTTTCGCAATATGCGTTGGATATTTACTAACAAATGTGCTCACCAACCCAACCCCTCTCGTCACCCACCCCAATTTCACAATCTCAATTGCAAATCCTTGACAAAGTATCCCCCACACTGGAAACTTCCTTAAAGAAATCATCAACTCTACCCCCTGTAAATTCGTCTGAGAACTTAAATAACTCCTTCGATGATTCAGGATCCGAAGACAATGTTGAAGGAGCTTCTGGCGATCGTTGATTTGTTTTGTGCCTTGATTGCTAGAGCGGCTTACTTCTAGAACAAGCCATTCTTGTGGAATGATACTGCCTTCACTGAGATACAGTCCGTCGAATTTATATGGTGAAAGTGAGGAGGCTTTTTCTTTTCGATAAAGAATGCCATGGTGGGATATAAAGGCACGATCAATTACCTGTCCCCAGATAATATCAAAGTTTCCTTCCAGTGGCGGGTAAGGAAGTGATACATCATTTTGGAGAAGATGGACCCTAGATGACTGAATCTTAAACAAGAGTGGAAAGAGCTAGAGGGATGACTGTTCTTACGTATATAAGACGGCAGAACTAGCTTGTTCGAAGAGAGGTGTATATTTGCAATTTGCACACATGAATTTATCGCGTGCACGAGCAAAATTTTCGAAGGTTTGGCAATTCCGGAAACAGATCTTGATGCAGGCGATAATGTCGTGGTCGGGGTTGTCGTTTAATTGTGTATGTAAAACGGATTTAATAATGCTCAGTTCCTCAGAGGAAACTAGTCGCGGTTCTTTAGCTAGATCCAAAAAGCCGGCTTGGAGAAGTATATCATCGTTTTCTGTAGGTTTATTGCGTATATAATTGAACAACAACTCCTCTAACGAGGTACTCCGTTTATGTGTATGTAATTCGAATCTGGTTCGAAGGGTAGAGTATATGCTCACAAATGATGTAACATCGGAAGGACCATATTTCGGGTTTGATGAATCCGAGTAAGCAGGAGATCCCTGGAGGCCTATAGAATCATTCTGTGTATCTCCTATGTATGTGGTGGACGCCACAGTTGTGGAAGGAGGTATAGTACTAAGAACAAATGAATGAACAAGAAGCGACGCGAGGAGATAGCCTCATAGAGATTGGGCCAACGTACCCATTGATTATAGTACCTGAGCTGCCTGGGGCGTATATTATTGTCGAAGATGTTCCAGAATTAACTCGAAAAGTTGCTGCTGGAGTTGAGAATGCCTAAGGACAAAAGTGTCAGCGACAGGGCTGAGTCAGATGATTAATCTCTGGAAAACAAGAAACTCTCGTTATATTTTGCAACAACAGGAGTCAAACCCGCAATTGAAACTTGCGGTTGAAGCTTACTGAATATCAGCAAGCAGCTTCCGTTCACTTGAAAGCACTGTGATTCTCGCTATATTTTTCAACAACAAGAAGTCACACCCGCAATTAGACCTTGCGGTTAAAGCTAACTGAATATCAGCAAGCAGCTTCCGTTCACCCGGAAGCACTGTGATTCTCGCTATATTTTTCAACAACAAGAAGTCACACCCGCAATTGGACCTTGCGGTTGAAGCTTACTGAAGATCAGCAAGCAGTTTCCGTTCACACGGAAGCACATTAATTCTCGCTATATTTTTCAACAACGAGAAGTCAAACCCGCAATTGGAACTTGCAGTTGAAGCTTACTAAATGTCAGTAAACAGCTTCCATTCGCACGGGAGCAGATCCTCGCTATATTTCTCAACAGCAAGAGCCACCCAGAAAAAAAAATCATACCAACCCGATGCGAATTCAGCTTCTGCAATACCCGAATTGCAGCCTGACACCTTTCCCCGTCATTCGAAGAATTCACAATTTCCTCCAATTTCGCCTTAAGTTCCCATTTAATTTTAGTACCGAGCCCCTCCACTTTCATATAAGCCTTTGCATCGTCAAAGGACCACTGCGTAGGATGTACGGAGTTGAGATATTCTATGATGAGAGGGGGAATTTTGTCCGCTTGTGCCTTGCGTTTTCGAGCGGAGCGCGTGGTAGTTCTACATTTGGGCGCGGAAGTAGCATCAGGACGGGGTTTCGCCGTCGGCGGACCTGCAGGCCGGGCCTGTGCCAAGGGGGCAGGCAAAGGGGTGTTTCCACGATTGAATCTCGTTTGAGCTCGGGTCCGCATGTTCATCTCAAAGCTGGAAGGTTGGGAATCTCACGTCGTTGCGACCGATCGCGTGATGTTGGGGTAGTGCCAAGAATCTGAAGTCAAATGGGACAAAAACCAAGAGTTAGTAGTGGTGTTCCTAATTTCAATTACCCTTGGCGCCCTAGAAACGACCAATGACTGAGAAGCGACCACCCCTGTAGGCCCCCCTGCGACAGACAAAACGTAATATACCAAACAACACCGAGAGAGGACTATAAACTAGCTAAATACATATCTATGGAAGTGACTAAACTCTACAACATGGTTACATTCGTATTCCATTAAAACCAGCTCAGTACTCAAGAGGCCTCTCGCCAGTAAAAATTCCTCCATAACCTCCCCTACCCCCCTCTACCTTTGCTTGTATATGAAATATTCTACCAATAAGCTCACAACTAGTTAGAAGTCCTATCCATATATCTATATATTAATGTTAGATAAATATAGCTAGTAACAGTTGCCAAATAGTAAAACGGGAAGCCAATAAATAAGAGCACTAACCTCTGCAAAATAAGCAATATCAAGAGTTCATATTGAATTCACCAAATCTTCTTCATCTTTACCTTCTTCACCTTCTCCTTCAATCTTACTATTTGCCTCCTCCTTTAATATATCCTCTGCTATTATCATGAGATCACTACTAGCAATAGACCCCCCTTTAGGTTTGAGCGGTCATTTTGGTCGAAGAGAATAGAAAGGTTTTTTACCAATACACTTTGACCTTCCATTTGTAGTAGCCTTTAAGGCTGCCCAAGCCTGGTTAATCTTTACACATTCTGCCTACCATGCTGGTAACTCAACCTCTTGATATTGCTGTAAATTATGCCTCCACTACTTGTCAAGTGCTTCTTTAGCTACCCTGTTTTCCTCTGCAACCTTCTTCTTTTCTTCTAGAATCCGCTGCCTTTCAGCCTTTACTGCCTCTATATCTGTAAGCTTCTTAATCCCTTCATTAACATATTTATAGGTTAGTACACAAGCTTTTCCAAAATGTCTAGATCTCTTTTTTGTTTTATGTATCTTTCCATCTCAAAACTTATTGAGGATTTCTATATGAGGTGCAATATCTCTATACTTAGTGACCTTCTATGCTGTGAAGTCAATAACCTTATATACCATATTCTTAAGATCATCATCATTCTTGAGCTACTGCCATACCTGCTACGCCTGGGCACAAGACGTCTCGAGACGAGACAGCGCCTAGTCTCGAGACGTCTCGTCATTTACTAGGCAAGTCTCAAGACGTCTCGAGACTCTGGCCAAAGGGTCTCGAGACAGTCTCGTAAGTCTCGAGACTTTTGCCAATGCACCTAAGATAATTGTATTCGAACTCATGAGCTAGCTACCTAATCATCATCATCTTCACTTTCGATTTCCAGATCCCCTTCCATTCCCTCTTCTACCAACCCTCGCTCTAAAATCTTGTCTAGCGGTGTAAACTTATGAAATCGGTCCGCTTGTTTTCTTGTACTTGCTGTTTTCCCTTGTGCCATAACACTGAATGGAGTCTGCTCAGTTGTTGTAGTACCTGAAGATTTCGCTAGCTGTTCCAGTCATTGTATTTCTTCTTTTTGACTGGTTGGGAGCAAAGGATGTCACTGTTGGAGATGTTGTAGCTGTAAACTAGAAGTAGTAGATTTTGCTTCTACAGTCCACTCCCCTCTTGTGCAGTGCGTATAGTAGATAATATGCTTACTTTCATCATGTTCCAATGTCTTCCGAATTAACATCTTTTGGGTATATACATAACTGCTGAATTTCCATGAGCATACAGTTCTGCTAATAGTACATGAGTCTTGCAGCGTAGCATAGCGCCCTGCCAAAGCCGTAATATATTCATCTGGTGTACGAGCAGCCAATACAGAGATTTGGCTCATTGTTAGCAATGAAGTTGACAATTTTAGCCATGGGAGAGAAATGTGTAGGAAATAAGCAGAGAAGGTGGAGAACGAGGAGAAGGAATAGATATCTTCACCAGACTACCTTTAGTTCGCTAGACTACCTTTAGTACTAAATAACATTAAGATATGAAGGTGTTGTGCCAACCAACCAATTGTATATCGTAACACTGGTTACAGCACTGGTTGCAACCAATATAAAAATATGTTTGCAGCCACTAAAAAACTTTCGCCACCACTGACGAAAAGTCTCAAGACTGTCTCGAGACTTTTGCCAAAGTGTCTCGAGATGTCTCGTCTCATAAGTCTCGAGACGTCTCATCTCGTGCCCAGACCTAGTGCCTGCTCTATAAGTGTTTGAGAAAGCTGACAAAGCTGAGTAGGAGTATTTAAGCCTGCAGCTAACACCCCTATCCCTGCAGCCGGAACCCCTGTCCCTACAGCTAGAACCCCTGCATCTGCAGCTATAATAGCACTTGCAACAGAAAAAGTAGTAGCTGGTAGCTGAGAAGGTAGGAGAGAGTGATCAATAGGCCAGCAATAGGATACTCTCCATGCACTCCGGATAATCTTATTAGTAAAAAGCTCCTTCCGAGTTTGCTAGAGAATATTAAGAAACTCAAGCTTTAATATTCCTAATAAAGGATTGCAGTGGAGCCATGTACTGAGGTGGCACTCATAGACACACTGCAATAGAGAGAAGCAGCCAATATCGAGAGGTTGAAGAAGGTGTGTAGATTTGGATAGAAGACAGATCATATGGATATCATGATCAAGAGCGTATTTAACTACTCTTCATACTACATGAGAAGAATGACCATCCACAATTAGACATCATGGTAGTGGATCACTATCATACTCACAAGCCCTCCCCCCAACACCCTAGTGAGTATAAGGCTCAAAGTATTGATGTATGTATTCAAGCTTAAGCTCATCATCCATATACCCACTTAAAGATACAGCAAATATTACTTCGTGTTCCACCCCTCCCTCTCAATAATAGGATTCTCGATGAGTTTTTCCTTGCTAGACAATAAATAGTGGGATAACCTCTCCACTAGCATTTACAGTCTCTAATATACTGCAAAACTCTCGAGACCCCTCAGTTATTGCTGTACTTCTACCCCTAACTCATACAATAGCTATTGTGCACCTACTATTTCTTCCCATTATAATTTCTTTCTTATTATAATTCTAGATATCATTCTAAGCTATATTCTTCCATCATATAAAATTTGCTAACTTTCGTAGGAAATCAACTTGTAGTTCTATATCATTAGTTGCTACTGCTCTTACCCTTTCCTGGTAGCGAATATAGACCTTTTTGAAGCCTAGATTGTGACCGAGAAATCTATCTACTCAGTGGACTCGGATACCAACGATATGAATAGAGGTATTTGAAGAGGCAGAAGGGTTGCTAGAGGCAGAAGGGTTGCTAGTGGAAGGGCTGCCGGCAGAGAGTGCATATAAGGACATTTCTAGAGTATTTGCCTCTTATTAACAATTTCTTGTGCCATTTGCCATAAAAGCTCCAGTCTAAGCGGAAATCCCGCATCTGCCATGATTCTAGCATAGCCAGCAATTGCTTTCTCATCACCTGTAGAGAACAGTTGCTGGTCCCGATAGGCTATAGACCACTCCTACTGTATCTCTATTACCCTCCGGCATAATGTCTACTAGTCTACCCTATATAAATCTACAATCTGTAGCATAGGGGCATCTGGCTCTCGTTTTGCATGCTTGATCGCTTCCTGCAGCTGTTGCTTTATATATTTTGGCATGCTTGTGATCGGAGGGTATTGTTAGCATTGCCTGAGACCTGGCAATTTAATTGATATTATTTAAGACTATTATACTGTTACAGAGGGAGTATTGGGGCTGCGGAGAGGCTAACGAGGCCAGTCAAGCTGCATGTTTTAGACAGTGGTCGCTTCTCAGTGATTGATCATTTTTAGGCTGCTAATGGTATATACAAAGCACCTTGGCAAGGGAAAACTAGTGCTAATTAAAAATAGGTCAAAGGATTGCAATGCCATGGCGACAGCAGTATAATTTCTACAATACTACAACCAATTCGTAAGGTTTGAAATACTACAATATAACGTATAAGGAGGATATCATTGAAAGCGGCAACAAAATGTTTTTTTTTTTTTATTTTTAAATACTTATTACTCCTATGCAGCCCCATTAGTGAGGCATGTGGAGCACTCGACAAAAGGTATAAAGTTATTGAAGGGATATCAAATGGGCTTGAGAGAAGTGCAGAGTTGTATTTTTCATATTCTATTTACTAGACTGATTAGGTTCCAAAAATCATGATATCTATTTACAGTACTCTGTGCTATTATATAGTAACTACTCATACAATAGTCTTCAGTCTTTCGGTTTAGTTAGGCCAGTCAGACTAGGTGGCAGTTGGACTGGGCCAGCCTGGTCGGACTGGGTGGACTGGTCAGACTGGGCAGACCAGTCCATCTACAACCTGCTCTTGTAAGTATATATGTTGGCCTTTTTTTTTTTTTTTTTTTTTTTTTTTTTTTTAAAAACTAGTTACTATCTATGCGGCCCTTCCATAGACCATCGGCTAGTCTGTTAATGACAGTATAGGACCTCCTCTCAATTTGTATATCTAGTCATTCAGTTTGCGTTGGGTTAGTAGATTAACTTGTCTCCCTCTTGAATCCACTGAGTTTCCGCATGGCTCCTTATAACTCCCCTAATGGGGTTGAATAGGAGTACTAAGTATTTAAAAAAAAAGAAAAATACCTATGTGGCCCCGTTAGGGGGGCCATGAGGAGCCACCCAGAAACTCGGGTGGATTGAAGGGAGAGGCAAGTTAATTTGCCAACCCTATGCAAATTAAATACAAGTAAGGAGAGGAGGCCCCATACTGTCATTAACAGACTAGCCGATGGCCCGTGGACCTGACTGAGCCTCCTACCTTCTAAGAACTGAAGGACTGGACTGCGAAAAAGATACAAACTATGTTGGTTTAAATAAGGACTAGGGAAAAAGAAGATGGACTGAATTTATGAAGATGGTAGTGAATTAGACAACAGGGGATTCATAAATAACCCCCTTGAACTGGGGAGTAAGAAATCTGTGATAGATGGCACTAAGTAAGTGCACTATATAGAAACTTAAAGTATGCCTCGGTAGCCTCATACATCTCCTCCCCCTCTTTCCTCCATTCTAGTTTGTCTAGCTCCTCCTAGCTGCTCTTGTCACCTAGGAGCGAGTTCTTGATGCGGGTGAAGTGTGGACAGGCGAATATAAGGTGCTCTCCTGTTTCCGATGGGTGACTGCAACTGCATACTGATAATTCTGCCTTTTTGACATGGTAGAGCCAGCTTTTCTATAGGCCTCGGTTTGTATGTAACTAAGTGTATGCTGAGAAGGAATGTCGATCCCATTCTGTTTTCCTTAAGCCATAGCCTGGTCTTGTTTTGGTGGAACTACATGTAGTATTAGAAGTTGCGCATAATCCTCCTTCCGTAGCTAAGCATGCTTTACCACTTAGGGTGCCCAGGTGTGATTCAAAACTGGCCGTTTGGTTGGCTTTCTCATTGCCTACTATGCCCAAATGTCCTCTTACCCACAAAAGTCTGATGTCCCTATAGGTGTTGCTTGTCAATAGGACTTTGATTTCCTTCTTAATGCCGGACCTCGGGGATGAGCTTAGGCTCAAGTTGTGGACTACCTAGATTGCTGCTTGGGAGTTTAATAGAATGGCTAACATGTTGGAGTCCTCCTTTCTTAGAGCTAATAGCATTACGTATAGTTTATCATCTGCTATGGTTGCCTGACTAACGGTTGCCTGACAACCTAGAAAGCCTCCATAATCTTCTATCTACCTGCTAGTACGATTCTCACTATGCACTCCACTTGCTATCTCATTGCCTCCGCATGTACCATCAGTATAGCATACTCACCAGCCCTCATCTAGGATTGTGCCTATTTTGGCTGCTCATATACCGAGTGACTTAGAGCTTTCAGACTTAGGGTCGAGGATTTCTTCATATATTATTGGGAAGGTTAAAGTGTCATCTCTATCCCCCTATGATACGTTTTCTAGGTCAATACTACTGCAAAAGAAAGCTTTTAAGATCACTTCTCTGTCCTAGTGGAGGTAATAATACTGGTGCCAGGAGGGATCTTGGTTGAGAAAGTCCTAAATTGCCCTATCTTTGGTCCTGGCTACTCTTGCTGTCTAGTATTATTGTATATTTCTTTGCTTATATTTGAGTAGTTCTACATTAGCAATAAGGTCTAGGTTTTTGTAGCTGCTACTATGATATCTTTTTGTAATCTTTTATAATACTGAGTATTTTAGATATTGTATTG
This sequence comes from Terfezia claveryi, assembly GCA_015179025.1. NCBI lineage: Eukaryota > Fungi > Ascomycota > Pezizomycetes > Pezizales > Pezizaceae > Terfezia > Terfezia claveryi. The sequence goes on along the minus strand of WHUX01000403.1, from coordinate 11,205 downwards.
GCTTAAGTATATAGTAGTCTAAGCTATTCAATAGTTCACCTTCTTGAGTGAAAATACTTTATATGTAGCCTATATAAAGTATTCTTACAGCTTTAGAGAATATACTACTATTTGTATTATATAGGCTAGTAAGAACTATAAGTACTTATATTACTATAGTTATTTAATAGTTAACATAAGATTTCTAAATGAAGTTGCTAGTAATAGTAATGCCTAGTATTATATAGATATGTATTAGCTCTTTGGAGTAGAAGTTAAGCTGGGATTCCTTAGTGAGGTTCTATTATAAATGATCTTTCTAAGTCAACTCTTCTAATATTATTTATACTTTCTGGACTAGTTGTTGTTGAAAATAATCATTTCCTTTTGATATAGTTAAGTATTTCTATATAATATATCGTTTTCTCTTTTGATTACTTCTACATCATACTGATACCCAATATAAATACTTGCTACCTGATTAAGGACTTCTGTATTATTTCTTTTATATGTATTCATATGTCATTTCACATGTTCTTATTATCTCTGTTTACTTTTCTAAATTAGTATCTATTATCATTACATGATGCTACTTTACTACTTAAGGTTACTTCTTATTTGTCTCAGTTGTTATAACTCAATAATCACCTCTTTAATGACTTTCTGTTATATTTGTTAACTCATATTACTGTCTCAGTTATACACCTCTATGTATTTCTTTATTTACATGTATACAATATACTATTCTTAAGTTATATAACTTAGACTTTCTTACAAGATCTTTATCCTCAACTCGTACTATTATATATGAGTTTTCTACTCCTGTATCTAGTTATATATACTTCTCGATTAGACTCAATAGACTATCTACTCTCGATATAGTTCTATCATCTACTCTCTCGTACTTCTGCTTACTTATACTCTCTACTTAATAGTACTACTATCCACTACTACTACCTTCGTAATTACTACTATGATACCTCCAATCATAGTAACCTTTCAATAGGTTATAAGTCCGAAATAGCATAGAACAACTCAATAACTTTCTTACATTCACCTTCTCTCCTTCATATATCTATACAATAGTATTCAGTTCAGGATCTAGTTCTGGTGGTAAAGGAAAGGCTGTACCCTCTATCTTCTAACTACTAAAAGACTTCAAGCCTATTCCAGTCAAACTCGATAATATCAAGTCACTTACCAGCAAAGATAACTATAAAGACTGGGCTGACACTATCAAAATGATTATGAGAGGCATGGGTAGTAAGGAACTCGTTATTGAAGGACTTAAACCTGCAACAGATACGATACAAGAAGAGAAAGAACTCTTTGCAGCTATAGAAAATCAAGCTATTCTCATGCTAATATAGGTTATTAGCAAACCTATACTGAAGGTCATCTCTAAGTTTGATTTACCATATGAAATCTGGACTTATTTCAAAAACCAGTATTACTATGATACTCCATTCGCTTTCATATATCAACTGTGTACACTATTTAGCTTAGCCTCAACCTACACTCCTACAACCTCCTTCTTCAATTTCATTGAGCATTATAAGACTGAGTGGTCTTGACTTTACTCTTTCACTGGCTCCTTAAATAAATATTATCAATCCCTCTGCACTTTCTTTGATAAGGATAAAGCTAAAAGGGATGTTCTCTTCTTCTTCCTTGTCGAACATCACTTTAATATAGTAGACAACCTCTTAACCAAGTTCAACCTTACCTAAGGCAATGCAAAACTACGTCTTCTTTCTATTAGTTTCGAAATCATAAAACGGGACACTGTTCTCTCTGCCTCATTCAAGAAGAAAGGCAAGCCTCAACAGCAGCAATTACAACAATAGAATAGTAGCTCCAATATAGAATACACCTATTGCAAGAAGCATCAACTCGGTAAATACACAGGTCATAAATAGCAGAAATGCCAGAAGTTGAAGAAGTCAAATGAGGATAAGAAGAAAAATAAAAAGAAGGAAGACAAGAAGGAATAGGTACGTATTGTTGGAAGGTCTAGTAGCTCCAAAGACGAAGCTCTCAGCATTAGTAACCCATCCTAAAAAACTATCTAGAAATTTGATACAGCATGCAGTGCTTATATGACTAATGATTTAGGATACTTAGAGAACTTTTCAGAGGATAGTGGAACTGTAGAAGGAGCTGGTAATAATCACCTCGAAGCTAAAGGAAAAAAGACAGTTCTTCTTAACTATCTACTCCCTAATGGCTCTACTTCCATTGTGTATCTTGTTAATGTTCGATATGTTCTCTTTCTTGGTCACTTATTGTTTTCTTGGAATACTGTTCAATCTCATCTTTCCACTTTTTCTACGGACTCTAGATTTTATGTTATGGAGAAAGGCAATGATTCTATGTTATTTATAGTGGAATTTGTTGGAAGTCTCCTATTTATTATTAAGTCAAATGAAAAGGCATTGGTTTTCTTCTTTTGAAAAACAATCGATTACTGGTATCAGTTATTTGGTTATAAAGTCATTACTATACTCAAGAATAAACATCAGAAACGATTGTAGTTTGCTTTTATGGCTCTTAATGTCCGTGATATTCAAAAGACAAACTGACAGTTAATGGCATAGTATGGAAGGTTGTTGTCACTCGAGTACCTCTCCTTTACGGTGTACACCCTATAGCCAGTTGTTAATGCGATCCATATAGTAACGCTGTACTCTAGAGCTTTATGCTCTAGAGTTTAGTGTTGTAGAACAGCACTCTGGCACCCTATCTTGTACATCTGTACCCTCAAGCTATATACTGTTTTTGCTTCCAGGTGCTAATCCATAGTCATGCAACATCCAGGTGCTATAAGAGTGTAGTATACCTCTGTAATACAGGTGTGTACCCTAGCACAACTATCTGACAGGCAACATGTCTACTCTACTTGGCACATATAGAGAATAATAGTAATTGCAGCTAGGCAAATGCAGCTAGGTAGAGAGGGGTAGTCAAGTAAAAGCAGCCAGGTATAAGTAATATATTGCATACACTGTGTGAACTTGAGCTTTTATATATACTGATGAGCCATATTTATACTTCCACCAAACTATTCTATCATAGATCTCACTAGGACTCTATCCTACACAGGTGCCTCATATAATTCAGCCATTCCTAGACCTCAGTAGATTGCAAAGTAGTAACTACCCTTACTGATGTAGTTATCTACTGCTACAAGTAACCCCTAGTAGTAGAGTAATTAGCTAGGCAGTCCTATAGAGTCTGTAGATTTGCTGGTGAGTCTACATACCTAGCTATATCTATACATATTGATAGAGGATATCTTGAGAGTGTCCTAAGAGCAATAAAAGTAATTAGGTAGGCAGTCCCACTACAGATTTGCTGGCAAGTCTACATACCTAGCTATATCTATGTATATTGATAGGGGATATCTCAGGAGTATACTTGTGGAGTCTTAAGAACAATTAGCAATACCTTCATATAGAGTCCGCTAGTTTTCTGGCAAGTTCATATACCTAGCTATATCTATATATATTGATAGGGGATATCTTAGAAGTACACTTATAGAGTCTTAAAGGCAATTAGCAATGCCTCCATATAGAGTCCACTAGTTTTCTGGCAAGTTCACATACCTAGCTATGTCTATATATATTGATAGGGGATATCTTGGTAGAGTCCTAAGAGAAATTAGCAATGCTCTCATATAGAGTCTGCTGGTTTTCTGGTGAGTTCACATACCTAGCTATATGTGTATCTGTACATATAGATAGGGGATATCTCGCAACTGTACTTTAGGCGTCCTAAAAGGAATTAGCAATGCCTACACATAGAGTCTACTAGTTTCTGGCAAGTTCAGTACCTAGCTATACCTGTGTCTGCACTTATAGATTGGAGATACCTCACAACTGCACTTAGGACGTCCTAAGAGCAATCAGCTAGGCCTTCATATAGGGTCCACTTATCTTCTGGTGAGTTTACGTACCTAGCTATGCCTGTGTCTATGCACATAGATTAGGCATCAGCAAAAAAAAGTTTGCGTCAGGTGCTTGGGAAGCACATAAATCTCTTTTGCAAAACTCAAGATTCAGAAGCCAACTATAGCCATGTGCTCTATCCTGACGCAAATCATTTAAATTAATATATCCTAACGCACAATTATTTTATAATACTTTCCCTATACAACTAATTTTAATCCATATTTCCTGATGTACACCTATCTTATAATACTTACACTGCGCAGCTAATTTAAATCTATATTTCATGACACGCACCTATTATATCATACGTACATGAAGTATTGATCTTCCTGTACGTATGCAAAATCTCACTATCTTTAAGTTCACCATCTGATGCAAATAGTCAGCCAGTATAGGCGCAGTCTTGTAATTGTGCTTGATACCTGCATTCTATATATTTCCAAAAATGTAATTGATTCTGATAATATCTCTAAAACTAGCTAGCTAAACATGCGTAAAACCAAAATCACTGCCCAAATCAGTGCCATATCACTATGCAAATAAAGCCTGGTATCCACCATGCAAATCGACCTAGAAATTAACCTGCAAATCAACCTAGAATCTACTAGGGAAAGCGACCTAGAAATTAGCATGCAAATCAGCCTGATATCTACAATACAAATCGAGCTAGAAATCAGTGTGCAAATCAGCCTGAAATCCAACGTGCAAATTGACCTAGAAATCAGTATGCAAATAAGCCTGGAATCGAGTGAGCAAATCAGCCTGGAATCGAGTGAGCAAATGAGCCTGGAATTGAGCAAGCAAATGAGCCTGGAATCGAGCAAGCAAACGAGCCTAGAATCGAGCGAGCAAATCAGCCTGGATATGAGCGAGCAAATAAGCCTGGATATGAGCGAGTAAATGAGGCTGGAATTAAGCGAGCAAATGAATCTGGAATCGAGCGAGCAAATAAGCCTAGAATAGAGCGAGCAAATGAGCCTGAATATCAGCAAGCAAATGAGCTTGGATATGAGCGAGCAAATGAGCCTGGAATTGAGCGAGTAAAGGAGCCTGAAAATGAGCGAGCAAATGAGCCTGGAATTGAGTGAGCAAATGAGCCTAGAATTGAGCGAGCAAATGAGTTTGGAATTGAGTGAGCAAATTAGCTTAGAAATCACCATGTAAATGAGCCTAGAATCCAGCGAGCAAACCAGTCTAGATATGCTGCCTACTGAGCATTCAATATCAACCACCATATCAACCTCGATGTCCGTATTTACAAGACTACAAATCAGCATTGTAACAAGCTCTCTATGATGGTGCAGTGGCCTTAGAAAGGAATGACAGGAAAAAACCTCTAAGTCCCAGTCGGCTACACTTTTGAAATAGGGGATTTGCTTGTCTGGCTTATAGATTTCCCAGCCCCTTAATATGTCTTAGAACTTGTTCTATGTACTATCTTAGAACCTGCATGGCGTTGTCTAAGAACCTGCTCTATAGAAGGTGTTGAATGGAGCTCCTCTACTTATGTAAACAATCTAGTACAGAGGGGGAAATAGCTGGATGTAGTATATTTAAACATGGGATTTATCATGTATTGAATTTATGTTTTTGTGCTCTATGTATATGTGCATTCGCAGCCTTTAATTCATGCATTTATAGCCTCCCCAAATATGTATAAATACATACATAGTTAGAGGCTGCGAATGCATGAACTTATACATATATAGAGGCTGTGAATATAAGAATAGTAGGGGATACAGCCTTGCTAATAGGAAGCACGAAATGCAACCAGGCTAACAGGAAGCATGGGATGCAATGTGCAAGCCAGAGGATGCAACTTCGCTAACAGAAAGTACAGGATGCAACCTCGCTGACAGGAAGCACGAGACTAAAACTGGCTGACTGGAAGCACAGGATGCAACCACCTAAATGATAGAAAGCGACCTGATGCATATGAAGATGTCATGCGTCCTGATGCAAATTTTTTTTTGCTGATAGGGATATCTCATAACTACACTTTGAGCATCCTAAGAGCAATTAGCTAGGCCTTTATATAAAGTCCGCAGGTTGTCTGACGAGTTCATGCACCTAGCTATGTCTGCCTATATAGATAGAGGATATCTCGAGAGTGTACTAGGAGAGTCCTAACCCCAGTACTGGCTACTTGACCTTCCACTAACTATTGGCTAGCTATATTATATATCATACCTATAAAAAGAGGGGGTATACATACTCTCATATTCTATTGATTCATGTAGCCCTAGAAATATATGTCAGTTGATGCAGCTGGGAAATATGTGTTGATTGGTCGGAAGACAAATTTACGTACGCTGGTAGAACATATTAGCATATGCATGTTTCAAGCTACATATACCCACCAGTCATAGGTTTACCGAAGTAGGTAATAGGTATGAAAGATAAGCACTAATAGCGGGCTTGTTTATATGGATTTGTGTATATGAGAAACTCATTCTTTTGGAGATATATATATATATATATGAGGATCTTATACTTTTGGAGATATATATATATATATGTGAGAAACTTGTAATTTTGGAGACTAATATATATATATATATGAGAAACTTATGCTTTTGGAGATATATATATATATATATAAGAATCTCATACTTTTGGGACTTTTAAATTGATTTCACATATATCTAGAGACTAAGAATGTATAAGTTTCTTACCTATGTATATATATTAGTTTTCAAAAGTATGAGTTTCTCATATATATACCTATAAGCCTTAAATGCCCGAGTTTCTTGCATATATATATATATGTCTCCAAAGCATAAGTTTCTCACATATGTATATATATATATCCAAAAGCATGAGATTCTTGCATATATATATATATATCTCCAAAAGTATGAGTTTCTTGCATATACAAGTCTATATGAATAAGCTTGCCATTAGTGCTCGTTTTCCATACCTATTACCTACTTTGGTAAATCTAGGGCTGGCAGGCATATATAGCCTAAAATATATATGTGCTAATCTGTTCCACTAGGGTGTATAAATCTGCCTTCTGACCAATCAATACATATTTCCTGGCTGAGTCAACTGACATATATTTCTAGAGCTATGCAAACCAATAGAACACGAGAGTATGTATACTCCCTCTTTTCACAGGTATGATATATAATGCAGCCAGCCAGTAGTCAGTAGAAGGTCAAGCAGCCAACACTAAGATTAGGACTCTCTTAGTGCACTTTTAAGATATCTCCTATCCATATAGGCAGACATAGCCAGGTGCATGAACTCACCAGACAATCTGTGGACTCTATATGAAGACCTAGCTAATTGCTCTTAGAATGCACAAAGTGCAGTTACAAGATATCTCTAATTTACATATATAGATACAGGCATAGCTAGGTATATAAACTCACCAGAAAACAAGTGGACACTATGTGAAGACCTAGCTAATTGCTCTTAGGATGCCCTAAGTACATTTGCGAGATATCTCCCATTTATAAGTGTAGACACAGGCATAGCTAGGTACTGAACTTGCCAGAAATCAGTGAACTCTATGTGAAGGCATTGCTAATTGCTTTTAGGATGCCCAAAGTGCAGTTGTAAGATATTCCTAATTTATGTAAACAGATACAGGCATAGCTAGGTAAGTAAACTCACTAGAAAACAAACGAACTCATTGTGTAGGCCTAGCTAATTGCTCTTAGGATATCTAAAGTATAGTTGCGAAATATCCCCCATCTATATGTGTAGACACAAGCATAGTTAAGTACTGAACTCGTCAGAAACTAGTAGACTCTATGTAAAGGTATTGCTAATTGCTCTTAAGACACCCAAAGTGTAGTTGTGAGATATCCTTCATCTATATGCATAGACACATACATAGCTAGGTACATAAACTCACTAAAAAACCAGCGAACTTTATGCGAGGGCATTCCTAATTTCTCTTAAAACTCCACCAAGATATCCCCAATCAATATATACAGATATAACTAGGTATGTGAACTTGCAAGAAAACTAGCAGACTCTATGTGAAGGCATTGCTAATTGCTCTAGATACCTACAAGTACACCATCCTGCCTTAAAAACACTTGCGTTGTTAGCACCAGATCTGGCAAGTGAGTTACACGCTCTAGATCCTTGAGGCTGGATATTAATCCCAACTCAATTTTCCCCCACAATTTCAAGTAGACCTGTTTTCCGACACCTGGTATCACATCTTTGTTTTGCCTAACCTAGTTCTATAGATTAAGTGTTAAGTCCTTCATAGCAAAAGTATAATCTCTTATGTAGGTAGTAACTATCTGAAGTGTTGCATTAACCCTATTACTTTGACAGTAAGCATCCTTAAGGCCTTTATGCATAGCTTCATTGATATTTATAGAATATTAAGCTAGAGCCCCAAACTTTGGAATCTGTTTAGCATTATGGGAGATTAAATGGATTTTTGGGAAATTAAAGTACGCCCCTTCTTGTAAAATCTTATTCACCAATTCCCGACAGTGCAAGAAATTTTCTTGACACATTCTAACCTTTTCTGACGCCCTGAGGTCTTCTACCAATGTTCCTGATTGTTCCTTTAACAAATTCTTATTTGCTTCTGCAGCAGCCTTTCTTATTTTCTTATCAGCATGAAACCTCAAGAACACAGCATTAGTTTCATAAAATAGATGCAAATATTCTTGTAAATAAGAAACTGTCTTATCTATATGACTAGGATACTGAGTCATGAGATAGAAGTTAGTGATGCTGCATACATAGTGAATTGCTCGATTGAACTCCTGTACCAGACCTTCGGTAGGCCATAGTTGGTTGGCCTTCGGATGCAATGCCATAGTAAATGTTCCAAGAATGACTTTACTAAAGTTCTACATTTCCTTTCCTGACTATTATGAAACAACTTAGTATCCCTTAGTTGGAACTGAAAATCTGAGGTAGGGAGGCAACAGATGCCAGACATAGTCAAATATATTAATCTGCTCATAGTATTCTAGAAAACCTTGAATCCAATCTATTAAATAATTTAACACTCTTAGAAGGATATTGTACAAAACATCTGCTCAAATGAGCTTAGGCAGATTTATATTTGGGACTGACCACAAGGCATTTTTGATGTTTTTAACGCCATTTACTTTCAAACTGATAGCATTCAAATCATTGTATGCTGAGGCATAATTTTGATATGAGTGAGCTGGATAACTACTTTCTGAATACTCAACAAGCTTCTCGGTCGAAATTGTACAAGAAGGGCAGTGGTTGTTTACAATACTATAGATTGTAGTATTTTCCATATGGTTAGTGAGCCAATAAAAGAGCTTAGGAAAGCATAAGTGTATGTTCCTATCAGTACAAACTATCTCGTAGCCTTTTTGACATCTCACGTCAGATAGCAGTTTTAGCAAATACACTTAAACATTATGTATGGTTTGAAATGCCTGAATTTCCTGCATTTCTATTGAATACCCAGGTATTTTATTGATTCATTTTGGGCCAATCGGTAGTAGTGCAATTAGTATACAGGCATACATCATATATGTATTGCATATGGAGTTTCCAATATTGTCTATACTCATATAAACAGGCCATAACTTTTTGTCTCTAGAGAAATTCATTAGATGAGTTTTATCTGATGCTAGTAAAATTGGAACAAGTGTCCTGCCTTCAAGTAGCAAAGCCTATCCGTTTTAGTTAGTTGGATATCTGATGTAGTATAAACAAATTGCTCACCTAAGTGTCTTCCCACCACTGTGCAGTATAGATCTCACTATATATCCTATTCTTTTCGTTGTCGTATTCTTGCCGTGGGACCCAGGCCATCTCGCTGGCATAAACCTTTTGGCGTAGAAGGTACTTTACTGCTACAATAATATTCCGATAATAAAAGGCCACCCCCTTGAGTAATAGGTAGTTCACTGTTTCTGAGTACCAAAAAGGTTCATTTGCTGCTGTGTCGATAAGCTTATACATTGTATATGCTGACTGAAATTGAACCTTGTGCATTGGATTGAAGCTTTTCCAGAGGTTATCCTTAAAAAACTGGTCAATTTTTGACTGTGAGGTCTTTATAAAATTGAAGAAGCATGCCAGTCGATAATTAATTAAGATATAGAATAGAGCAAGAAAATTGAAGTTTCGGTCTTTCTCCAGAAATACATGTAGACGTATTGAGTTGCCTCCATATGGATAGGTGATTGTATCAATGGTTAATTTTCTCATTGGATTTTAGTTCAATACAAAAAGTTCGAGCCTCCCTATCAGATTTCTCGCTATGGTATGAATTAGAGTAGTAATTAATATCAGCAGATATAATATCTGTGAAATTGACTTTATCTATATCATAATCTAAATTAGTAGTATCTCTGGTGTTGGAGAACCAATATTTTTGGTATTTTCATTAACAGAATATTAGGGAATAAGCTTCATAAGTGCCAAGGCTCCAATTGCACTGAATAAAGGGATCCTATCTGATGTGATATGTTGGATTTTGCCCAGATCGATTGTGCACAATACTCTTGGCCCTATTCCTCTTCCTAATCTTCTCTCTACTTACTTTCTTCCTTCTATCCCACACCAAATATATAACCTTCGCATTCTTCCTTACTTCCCTCTACCATGGAGACTGACCTTTACTTCTGGAGTCAGCTGAGCTCTTACCTTCATCTTGTTGTATCTAAATTCAACGCGGTGATCAACCAACTAAAGCTACTACAATCACGCTGGCAAGAACAACAAGATAAGGCTGGGGTGCTTCCTATCTTAAGTTAAGGTCTTATCTATGACTTTTACTTTAACCATGCTACTTCTTTGCCGAGTTCAGGGCTGCCAAAGGCAATACTTCACTAGATATAAGTTCCGACTTCACTGGATACAAGTTCCAGCTTCACTGGTTGGAACACTCTTGTAGTTTATTATGTTTGCTCTCCCCCTTTAATAAAACTACAATTTCCAACCTGAACAAAAGAATTACTTCCTGTATGAACCTTGATATTGACTCTTCCATCCCCCAATTTATCAATCCTTTCCTCCCTCATCCTTCCTCTCTAACTACATTTCCATAGATATTCCTAATAGGTATGCCATTATTTTACCCATTGTCTTATCCGCTGCCTCTGATTTGACTTTGCAAATTGAGGAGAAGCTAGATTTGGAGGAGGTAGTGAGTTAGAGGATGCATTGGGGTTGGCGGAGGCATAGGAGGGGTTGGAAATAGGACTGCGAGTAGCATATTTTCTTGGTTCTTTAATTTATTGCTAGTTATGGATAATCTAACTCCAAACATTTGTTTGCTTACTTACCATATGGTGATGGTGATATG
>WHUX01000402.1:0-32673 GCA_015179025.1 Terfezia claveryi | reverse complement strand
GAAATATGAATAGTCGAAATTGATGTGTCGAAAAAAAAAACTATAAAACACCATGGTAAAGTGGGGGAAAAGAATTGAATAGTAAAAGAGTTATGTTTTGCCTAGGACGATATCCCAAAAAGAGTCGTGGACGTGGCAGTTGTTTAGTACATAAATCGGCCAGGTTATCCTGGCTTAGAATATAGGTATAGGACGGCGGGCTTCCCAGTCTCAACTAGACCCATACATGGTGATAAGCCACATCGATGTGCTTGCTTCAATCGCTGATTCGACGATTTGAGATCAGGTCGATAGTGCCATCGTTGTTCGTACTTTAAGCAGTAGGAATGATAGGACAGGGAATCCTTATTTCCGCTTCCGTTCCCTCTTGTCCAAGAACAGCGAAGTTCCACGATAGTGCACCTCCCCACGCTCGATAGCTTTCTCCAGCACTTTGCACTCATCGCGTTAGTGCAATCCGCCATTCCAGTAACACCTCCTAATCTTGGGCACGTTCCCTTGCCCTTGATTCCCAGGTATTCTGTTAATACTCCTGCCTCGCGTACTGATTGGGGTTATAGAGTTGCTGGGTTGGTTGAGTCTTTCCAGCCGATGCAGCTAGCCTCTTAAACTCCGCAATTTCCAAGTCCCGCTTTAATACTTGCTTCATAACAGACCGCTGAACCCCAACATGCTGAAGTTTGAATTCCTGGAGCTGGTTCACTATTTCATCCATGGGATCCGAAGTTGCATTTTTCTTCAGAACATCCTTTGTCTTCTCTTGTTGCCGGTTCTCGTTCCTTGTACTCAAACTCATCCTCCTCTTCTCGGAAGAATCGAACCATTTGGGCTCCCTCGTCCTCTGACCATTCGAGTGCTGCAAGTTTTACCATTTCTCACTTTTCCTGGTAGCCTCAAGCACTGCCAGATCGATTTTGCACTTCTTGCATAACTTATCCCTGGTCCTAATCCTGAATACCGTTAGAAATAAAGTACTTGTACACTCATCCAACCATCGCTTTTCTAACAGCGTCTCTGACCTTTCACTATACTCGATAATAAAGGTCCTAGAATCACCGAGCTTGGGTTCTCCTCTTTTCTCATCTCTGAAACAATCCCCGTAAATCCTTAACCGTGACCTTTTTTTGCTCCGAATTGCTCCCCTGAAGTCTTTTAATAGCTATCGTTTAGATTCCTCCCAGTCATTGTCTCTATATGGCTTGATAGTCTTGAGGTACCTGCCAATTGATTTCTAACAGTATGGGATGATTCTGTCAATCTTCTGCTCACTAAACCATTCCAAGCGAGGTTCTCCCATGTAGCAATAAATGCCGTAACATCTGTGTCGCTCCTAATTGTCCTGGCAACGGTTAGAAGGTCACCGGCCCCAATGTCGCAATCTGTATTTCCCTAGATGGTGGTGTACATATAACTGCCTGATCTCTCTTTTCTAATCTCCTGCGCTGGTTGTTTCCCTCCTCCATTTGAACTCTCCCCACTTCCCGAATTATATCCACTGACACCAGTTTCCGGACAAATCCGCAACAAGGGAGGTGTTCTGAATTTCCGTTGAAAACCCTTGTCCAATTGAGTAAATTCTACGCCGTCGCGACCGATATTTCCGCCGAGCGAATTCAAATCGTTCTGCTGATTTCACGGCCAAAGAACAATTTCAATGTTTTCCTCTTGACAAAGATCTTCCGTTTTGGAGTTGCCCAAATTTTTTCTTGAAGAATATTTACTCCCCTTGTCAAAATAGCTATATATAACTCATCCGCATGCTGTAGCCACAAATATTTGCTTGGCCGCTGTAGACAGAGCGATGTATTCAGCTTCGACTGTAGATGTGCCAAAATCTCTTCGTATTCAGTCCTTCACTGCTCATAAGCGTATGAGCGATCTTTTCTGGATCAAGGTTTCCTCGCATTTGCATCCACATTGGAGTAACCTTAATTTCATCCTCTTTTTTAATTCCTTTCTTCGATGACCTTTTCTCTCGCTTCTTGCTAGGTTCAAGATCATATAGAACCTCGATATCCTGATATTTGGTCTTCCAATGTAACCTCTGGCTCTTTTGCTGGTTTATCGGGTGCAGATATTCAGTCTTGATTGATGGTGTTGTCGAATCATGAGGCTGCCAAAACTTCATTTTATTACGAATGTTCTTTCGAACTTCCCATCGTGCACATTTAGATCACATTGTGCTGGCGCAGCCTTATGCACTTTTATGCATCAACCCTTGCGAATATTCCACTTTACTAGCTTCCGCAACCATTCCTTTTGGTATCTGGCTTGCACTAGCCCCCCCTTAAGAGGCCTTTTGGCATCGGTGGATCGATCTAGCGTCACCATACTCGAAGTCGCCCTCATCTCCTCTATCTTATACTCTTTCACCTTCAAAGCCTTTCTCACCCAATCTTCTTGCCATACCCTGACTCGGCCCTCCTCATCCAAAACTGGAATGGAACTCGAATACTGCTGTAGGTCCCATCCCGTCCTAAATATAACGAATTTCCTCGATAATGCACATCTCCTCTATCAATTGCTCGTAGCGATATGCATTCATCTCGTCGAGAGATCCACCATCCCAATAGCAACCTCTTACTCGGGGCCGGTACCGATTGCCACTCCTTAGCCCCATCGCCGTCCTCTAGCAAATCTCTGCTCATATATGGATAATTCGCATACTTGGCCCACAAACAGTAGTTGCGGGTCTTGTAATCCCCTCGGCGTCCGGATTTTGCCTCATGCTGTGGCAGGAGATGTTTGCTATCCTGAGGCTACGTAGAAATGATTCAGGTATCTGTATGCGTAGTGCAAGAATTTTTTTTCTTTTCGACCGGTGATCACAAGTGGCTAGCTGGAGTAAGGGAGGGTTTGGAAGTCCTTGAGGTCAACAGCGCCTATCTCCTTGTGCTGCTTAAATCTTTTTAATGTCGGCCGGCACCACCTTTGCTTGCTGTACCTTAATCATAGTCAGCAAATCTGAAGCGTTCGCAGCAACTCCTCCTTGTGATCTCGACGGAATATCTTGTCGTCCAAACTGATTCGGGTTATATAGCTGTCCCGAGGGTTGCGGCGCAGAGTTTGTGAATTCTCTCTCAATTTGCAGCTGCAATCTCACAATCACGCTTTAGTCAGCTTGCTCTCTTTTAACGCCTCTTCCTGATGACCTCTAAGCTTTGGAGCTTCAGATCTCTCAGCAGGTATAGGGAAACATCAGCAAGATCATTTTCTTCTTCAGCCTTAACCAACACATAGAATGAGTGGGCTGCATATGTCCATCCCAAATTTCGCCAGTAATTGGACTACATATGTTTGCTGTGATAAGGTAACCGAATTCTGATGCCATTCAATCTGTATGCTGAATAACCAATTCAGAGGACCTAGATCACTGACTTTCTTAAGTGATCTTTGAGTTCTTGACTGAGTAGACTGGCATCAAAGATTGTAATATCATCGACATATTTTGCAATAATAATATTGTGGCTAAGGTGGATTAAGACACAAGGGTCAAAATTTGCTGCTTTGTAGCCAAGTGGTATAAGGCCGTCAATCTTCCGTACCACTGCCTTGGAGTCTGTTTAAGTCCATATATCGATCGATTCAGACGAGCACAACAATCGAGTTGTTCATGACCTGGGGGTAAACGCATATAGACCTCTTCCTTGACATATCCATTGAGGAATGTGCCTCTGATATTGAGCTGGTCTTGTGGCCCAGTCTGAGCACATACGGTAGATTTGGCAATGAGCAAGCGGAGGGAGTCATATCTGACTGCTGGAGCGAAAACCTCATCAAAATCCGTACCGGGTTGTTGAGACAATCCCTGAGCTACCAGGCTTTCTTCAACGCTGATATTGCCTGCTGCATCCCTTTTAATCTATATTCCTATTTGCAGCCCACAATGTTGCGATTAGAGGGTTTATCCGCCAATGCTTTGACTTCTGCACGCATTGCCTCAAACCATTTAGGGGAATCGGGTCCTGATGTTGCTTGCGCACATGCCTTAGGTTCGCCGTTGATGTCAGCAGCAAGAAGTGCAAGTTCATATCGTATGGCAGCTGGTTTCTGACGGCTGTATGGGAGGCTGTGTTGGATCAACGTTGGATAGATCTTGTGCTATAGCAGCTATTCTTGCCTTTTTTAGGCTTTAGATCATACCGGGAGTTATGTGGTTTGCCTGTATTAGGGCTCGCTAGGCCCTTAGGTTGGCCCGGAGGTTTGCTCGTGTTCGTCCCAGCAGGTAAGCTTGTATTCGTGTTCGTTGCAGCAAGTAAGCTTGTGTTCGTGCCAGCCCGGTGCAGCTTGTGCAGCCAGTTCCTCCGGAGCTAAGGGGAGTAGAGGTGATCTTGCAGTGGATACATGCACTATACCCTCATAATCGTTATCACTGTCAGGAGAATTTGGAGGTGGAAGAAAAACTCCCTTGGAACTTTCCCGAGACAATGGACCGGCTTCGGCAGACATTGTAATTCGTGTGTGGCTCTGAGCGTTTGACCGGGCTCATAACCTATAAGAATAGATGAGCGGAGCCGTGAGTCCAGTGAAGGAAGGAGTCAAGAGGACGTGCGAATAGTGAAGAGATGAAGAGATAGGTAGATAGCTTTGTATTGATCTTATTCGGTACTCAGCAAGGTGGATCACATGAATACGCATGAGATCATATGGAGAAGGACAAATACGCCATATGTGCGGAACCTTAGCACATGTGAAGGCCATATGTAAGACAATAAAAACAGTCATGGGCGTGGCAGTGCTTTGGTTCATAAATCGGCCAGGTTATCATGGCTTGGAATGTATAGGAGCGTAGTAGAATCTCGTTATAAGCATTTCCATTACAAGAATAAATTTGCTATAAGGCCAGGTGATGACGGCCCTCATACAAAATAAGCAAAAAAACTCTATGTGCATAATATAATCTTAGATTTTCTCTTACAAAAAAATGGGAGGATTTAAACACTTATAAGCCGGGTTATTTAGTTAGTACCAGGGTTTATTAGCAGATGATAACGCAATGCTGAGGAAGGCTTATAAGGCTCGTTCAACCTCTGCTACATGAATATGCCTCCGCCTATCACCGCCAAGCGCCAAATTTGGACAGAAAATGAAAGCATTAGAAACTCTTACACTATATAAACCCTAAGCCGAAATCATGGATTCAACCCAACAGCAGTCATTCCTACAGGAAACGACGCCGAATTGAGGTTGCACAAACAGCAGAAATACGCCTCTAAAGACAAAGTACATTGCAGGACTGCTAGGGTTGGGCGGAGGGGAACTTTTAGGGGGTATTCGGATGTATATATATAGGGGTATACGAATGCATATATTCCTTATAAGAATGGGGGTCGACCGCCCGACGACCTGCTTATAACGAAGTTCTACATAGCAGCGGAAAATAATAAGAGCTAAGGGGGATTCCATGGGATAGCACTAAATTAAGTGCTCCTCATGGTCCCCTTACTGGGACCGAATAGGAGTAATGAGTATTTTTTTTAATTTAAAAAAAGCACTAATCAAGGGATATCGTGAAGCAATCCGCCCTAGGTGATGTAGGGCCTAGCATAGGTGATAGCAATCAATGAGGATAGAGGTAGAGATAGTGGTGGATGATGCTGGATAAGGATATATATCAGAAATAAACAGAGGAGGAGTATAATACGGTAATGAAGGATATTCTAGGTTACTGAGTTATTTATGAAGAACCCCAGGTGATAAATTGTAAGAGCATAGATTGAAAATATCGATCTTACTATGTATGTAGTTTTCAATCTATACTGTTACTCTTGTTACTAAGGGTCTTTGTTTTCAGTGAACACAGTATTGTATCTCTAACTAGCTTTCCTTTTCTCCATCATTAGAATATGAACTTCTTCACTTATCATGAGCTACCAACCATGAACTTAATGTTAGTAAGTAGATTCATAGAAATAAATCCATTGTAGTCTGCTGAAGTTTGGAATGGGCAATCACTAAGTAGTTATCAAATAATGACCATATATATATTCATGCATGCATACATACATAGAACAGTACTGGATTGGGTTTATTGGAATTGATTGTGTCATGATTGATATATGATGATTGGCACTTATATACCCTGGTTCTCAACGTCAGCCTTACTACAACGCACGGGCCTGCCCATTTTTTATTATTATTTCCCCCCCCCCCCACCCACCCTGGTGGTCATGAAAACATGTAAGACGAAACCGGATATTTTTTATTATTATTCGGAACTGTGAAATTATACCCATGTGCTATCCTGTGCCATTCCCTATGCAATCTCCAGTATATTTTAGCTTCGGTATCCTCAGGTTTTGTGGTTGTGATACAATTTTGCAGTAGGTAAATATCTAGTATCCTTCCTGTAGGAAAGAAAAAATATGCTAACCTTGTGGAACATAGGTTGAATACCTACATGAGTATATTAATATGGGGAGAAAAAATTAGCGTTCTTCACTATGGAAGTCGGCTAAGTTGATTCAATATTGCAACAGAACGTGACTAGAGGACCCACGGTATGTTCTGGCCCGCCCCAGACGCGGTCCATTACGAAATTGAAACTTTTAAATAGTCCGTAAAATCTTTTTTCAATGAAAACGCAGCGAAATTACCAGTACACTATGATATTACCAGCATACCGCGACATTCCCGCTCTTACCCATAATGTCAGTTGCAAAAGATAGTGGCGGTATTGATTTGGATCAGTTTCCCCCCTAGGTTCCGCCTATGATGGGGGACTACAGCTTCCCGGTCGATTGACAAGCCACGAGGCCGATCCGTGCGACCCCTCGGAAAATATACACGGACAATAGAGATAGACGAAACAATAACAGATCCTCCGCTGTCATACTTTCAGCCGCAGCGCCTCCTATACCTTTTCCCACCACTCCCGATCCGACCCTAGTTAGGTAACCTCTCCATCCGCAACCCAGGCGCATCCATTATATGGGCTATGTTCTGAATTTTCCCACAGACACAAACAGGGATCCCCTTTGCTCTGTTATTCCACCCCAGTTGCTTAGGTTTTGGGTGCAGGAGCAAACTTTGACGTATGCAAGCCGGTGCCACCGGAAGAGGATATCAATCGGGCATTGATATCCTCTGCAAGTATCCCGCCGCCTTGGATCACCTGCCTGCCTCCTTTCAATCCACCCCGGAATACCCTCTCGCCCACACCAGGGTCTTCGGTCTCGCTCCCATCCTCTCTCGTACCAACTCATCAATCCAGGACCTCGGGATTCGTGCGCCAACTCTACTGCCCTGCCTGGCGAAACCGTCATTCCTTCGTTGCCTCTGAGCTTCCTGCCACCCTGATCCAAGTCTTTCATCTGAGCTTCCATCTCCGCCTCCCTTACTACCCCGGATGCTTAAATCGTAAATATTGCTGGACTGAGAGGCGACCCTTGTGGTGTGCCCTGTGTCATCGATGACTCTGCTGCCCACCTTGATACTAAAATCCCTCGGGCGTAAAAGATTGTCATCCAGCCTCTGACCCCTTGCAGTTTGAACTTGATATTGATTTGCTGAGGTTTACTAATAACTCGATCATGTAGCCAGTGGTTATCGTGGTACCGAGGAATTAAAAAGAGTCTTGGATGAGCATGTGGCGAGTGAATATTTGCAATAGTATCAAATGGCATCTCTTCTGGAACCACTTTTCGATCATGAGGATGTCCACTATTCCTTAAACGCCGTAACGTATTGCTGCTTGAATTATCATCAAATCGATAAACCATGGAGCTGACTGCGAAGATCTGTTGGACGGATTAGGCGTGCGCAAGAATATTCGAATAAGTCGCTGTTTTTCAGCAGACAAACGAGCTTGATTATTATGTACTGGTAATCGAATATATCCATCAAAGTTGGCTCGTACTTCCGCTATAAATGGCTCCACTGCATTCTGTGTAGATCTAGTGCTGATGAATATTTTCCAAAGTCATATTAGTTCCGCTTTATCAAATAATTTACCTTAAGGATATTTCCCAATGTTATACCAATTGTCCGCTCAATCAATACTCCGACTGTGTTGTGTATTCTTTAGCGCTGGTGAGTTTGCCTCTGTGTCTTCGCTTCCATTCCCTAACAACCACCATCTACCCATATCCACTTAATTATTATCCTGCCCTACCGAGTGGAGTTCTTATATTCCGCCCCCCCCTAATCTCCATTGGCCCGATTCTTGGTCTACTAATACGGTCTATTCCGATTTATACGGTTGTAGCGAATGAATTAAGTCCAGCATGAAAAGTTCCCATTCACGACTAGGCGCTAGGCAGTAAATTTTATGTGGAGTTGGTCAGGTATCATATTGGTCCACTTCGCTTGACTGGTATGGGGTAGGGAAACTAGAGACGCCAGATGGGTCAGACGGCTTGCGACAGTGGTGGTCGGGGTGAGGATGGTATCATTACCTCGACCATTAATATGACTGGAAGGGGCTCTCCTAGTCCCGAACCGGCCGACGAGTTGGTCAAGCTTCGCAACTATCTCTTCAATACCGAAGGGTTTCATGATGATGTCGTCCATGCCTGCTCTGATCATCTCGGCTACTAATTACAGCCAGGAAAATTAGCAGCAACACACTACCCATTCCTAAACAATATATTTAGACGGGAGCTTGCCATGATCATTCCTCGCATTTCCACTCGTCCCTAAAATGGGCACATGTTTTCTCAGTCTGCCCTCCACTTCCCCCTGCCTGATTATTCTTGTAGCCATATTACCATCCATAACAGGCATCTCTTTATCCATTAGCACGACATCCACCTCCGGCCCACCCTCCTGCCCAAACTCGCTCTCCTCAATAAAATTAAGCCCTTCTTGACCATTATTTGCGACATGTGCAATATATCCCCTTTTACAAAGCAGTTGTCGGAGGACATTTTGGTTGACAAGGTTGTCTTCAACGATGAGTACTCGGTAGGCATAGGGATTTTCTGAGGCGGGTGTAACTGACTGGGTGGAAGCAGTTTTTGAGGATTGTAATGTCTCGCATACAGCACTGCCTACTGTGGACACCTCCAGTGAAGATTGCATGCGGCGGATAGGTATATCTGTGTGCCGTGGGGAGGACATATCATATTGAGAGGCAGCAGGAGTATGTTCATTCTCCTGTTGAGTAAATGTCCCATTGCCCGGTGCAGATGGGGCCCCTTGTGCAGTGCGATCGCATATTATTTGAATCCTGCTGGGAGAGCAATACTCCGGTGCGTTAGGAGGTGCCGCGCACCTTCGGGCCCTAATATAAAATGCGAATTCGCTCCATTTTCCCTCCTCAGAACATACCCCGATTCTTCCACCCTGTAGCTGACACAAAATTTTGCAAATAAACAGCCCCAATCCACTACCCCCATAATTCACACCTGGGTGTGGTACCTGCTCAAAACGATGAAATACCTTTTTTTGCCAATGCTTACTCATTCCAATACCCGTATCATGGACTTTGACATGCACAAAGACTTTTTCTCCACTCCCCCATTCTTTACCTGCAATCACACTATCGTCATCGTCACTGCGATCATGGTCAGGATCCGGAGAGTTTTCAATGCTCGGTGGCTTGAAAGATGCGGTATAGGCGCTAAGGGTAACCGTAATCTCGCGGCGTTCGGTTCTGAAGGATGTAAACTTTATTGCATTTGTCACTAGATTGACGAGAATCTGGTTAAAGCGGGAAGGGTCGCATTTTAGCCAGTCGAGCGCAATATCTGTGTAAGAGTCTTCAATAATAAACACCGCTTTTATACCCTTGGTTTGCAGTTCTGATTGGAACAACTTGAGCGTCCTTAATACAGATTCATGAATCTGCACATCCACCGGAACCACACTAAGGACCATTGAATTTGACTCCAGTTTGGACAATGTGAGGACATCGTTGATAATCGTTATCTGGTTTTGCACACACATCAAGATCGTACTCGTTGACTCCGAAATACCAGCAATATCCAAATTGCCGCCCTTAGTGTGATAGTCCTTGATCCCCGTACGAATATCATCGGCGCACTGCAATTCCGCATTGAACAGATTTCTCAACTCATGACTGAAAATATCTATGAATTCCTCCTGTTGACGCCGCCTTGTAACCGCCTGTTCTGACGACTGTCGCTGAGATTCCTCTGCAAGCTTCAATTGGGTGATGTCCACAAGGGTAAGCACATAACCCCCCAGCTCCCCTGTCTGCAGAACCATGTTCCATGATACCCAGTATTTCCATCCTCGCTCTGGGTGGTCGTGACCTGTCCTTGCTTCCCACTGCGCAGCGCACCGTCTGGCGACAGCTTCGTTGAAAATGATGTTGACGTGTTCGCGGTCCTCGTGATATACGCAGGTAAGATAGTTTTTATTATTTCCCTTCTTCACAGATGTCGCAAGTTCATGGAAAGCACTGTTGGTGAACGTCAAACCTCCATATACGTCGGTGATCGCCAGTCCGACTGCGGTCGTATTGACTATTGTTGCAAAAAAAAAGCTCGCTGTCGCGGAGTGCTTGGGTAGGGGGATCTAGCGAATTTGGGATTTCATCTGTCTGCATATGCTCCGTATTAGTGGGCGAAACTGCTTCTGGCGAGTCGAATAAGCCCATCTGCCTGACTGCTTTCCTGTGCTCAATGGTAGCAGGCGCTGATGAAGATTGGGTAGGTGTCATCTACTCTGTTAGCCAGCTATATGGCATGAAGTTATGGTCAGAAGTTTCTACCTCGAGATACTTTTCCTCCAATGGCTGTGACGGTTCGCCCCCATCTGTACCCGTTCCGTTATAATCCAAAATAGTTATCCCCCTCTCCTCCCCCATATGTTCTCCAGCTTCAGAACCCGAAACCGCACCCCCAAGTCTGCAATTATTACCTCTGCAGGACACTCTGCATACAATATTCTCTTCACCGTCTCCTGTGTCCATATAGCACATTGGTTCCGGATTAACACCTCAAACTTTTATTTTCGTAAATGGTATCAGTAATATCCAAATACTCACCCTCAGATTGATAACCCCGCATGATTGCTGTAGCACTTATGATTGCCGTAGGTCGTATATCATGCTTGAGCAGGTCGGTGACAATAGTATCACCGCCCCATTGAGTCTTGTCACCCTTGTATTGTTGCATATTTTCTCTGATACTTTTTTCTTTGCAGTACTCGCTGGGTTATCATTCTGTACCTATACCCCGCGGAATACCTCTCTATATCTATATCTATCACCAAAGGGGCAGATTGCCTCTACACCCTCCACGAATATTTTCCACTTTAAAATCACTGTTCTAGTTCCGGTGGCTCAGCTAAGGTTATGGTTAGTTGCGGATCTAAATATGGGGCGGTGTAGTCTAGTAGTCAACCGGGTGCAGGCGAAGAGCTTCTTGGGAAATTTAGCGTTAGTCTGGTTGGCACACCACCCGGCAAATGGCAACCAGACAGGTAGGCGTCACCCGATAGGTGTTACACAAATAAAGTCTGGTTGGGCAAATGGATAGTCTGGTTGCAAATGGAGGTTGATGGATCGCAAACTCGTACCTTACAATCTTATCGTTCGTCTTATCAATTTGGCAGGTATTGATTTGCCCCAAGCATAGCTTTTTCTGTCATATTTTTCCGTTATGCCCAATTCTATTCAGGAGCTGCCTAAACTTGTATGCGAGATACGTTGTGGGGCTTAGTTTCATTGGCAAACCTTTTGACCGCGGTCCACTGTTTGTAATGCTAGATGATTATGGATATCTCCCCAGATCCAGTGTGTTGGTTGATTTCTCACATTACTTCTAAAGCTTTCACATCTCTATTGAAAGCAATATCCGCAATTAAAGGGCTGCTTCGCTGAGAGAAAAATAAATTAAATCAAATAATAGTGCTAAGAACCTATAGTAAGGATCGTGTACTCACTCTATTGCCTTTAATTCCATATGATATTGTTTGCCAAGGCACATTGGAAACTTCAAGAAATAGCTACAATTAATATGTATCGGAAAAGCTACTGCAGCTATAAGCATCATGACATACCTTCACTTAACATTGTGATCTTTTCAGCCAATATATCAATGTTGACCGTAGTGCTACATCTTAAGGACGTAACCTTCCGTATTGGTTTATAATTATCACAAGGAAAGGTAAAAACAACCTCTTTCAACCTCTGAACCAATTCTTGATATCCTTGATTTGATTCATGATGAAAGCTGGAATCTTACTCTCAAGCACATCAAATTGTTTTCTGATCTCCTCCGCCATCTCTGTTACCTGCGCTCATCATGATGGTAGCAATCCTTATATCTATGAAGGAGGAAGTTGGGAGTTACCTTTTTGTCAACAATATACATCTAGGTGTACACTTATACAACGAAATTGCGAGCAGGGGAAATTGATACGGAATGGCCATGGGTGTTAGAGACGGTGGACCAGCTAATTGACTAGATCGTGGGACCTAGCTTCTGCCGGGAAGGAAGCTCAAGGGATATACAAGAGGGAGGATGGAAAGAATATATCCGGGTTCCTAATTTGAATCCAGGAGGCGTCTCAGAATTTCTTGCCTCGTACGGACTCGAGACGGCTCTGTTACTCGGATCTCGCCCCTACCAAATCTGACCCCGCTGTTGGGGGCATCTTGTGCAGACACGCCACACAAACCATGGGCATTAGAAACTCTCACATCAACTACAACAGCGGGCACCCTTCTCTGGCTCATTCAACAATACTTGTCTGGGCGCGAGGGGTTATGGGATATATTAGCCGCAGGGGTGCAAAACACGGGAACCAGAAGTAATTAAACAACGAAAAAGGGCTATTAAATGTACTATGTACGGAATTGGAGTAAAAGGATAAATATATACTGTATTTAAACTTATATTATTTCTTGGAGCTCCATATTCAACTCACCTTCCACTACAATTGTAAGGGGCTCCCTGACCCAAACACATTCGTACCAACGTACTCCATATTTCTTAGGCAATGACTTTTCAACTGAAATTAATTAACAAAGGATGTTATTTTGGCAATTTTTATATATCAAAAAGCACCTCTGTAACCACCAAAACACAATATTATGCACGGTTAACCCCTTTCGCCTGAATAATCCTGGAAATTCTCCTCCAGAGCTTCCTTCATTCGAATCCTGGGAGTAGTTGATTTGTAGCTGTAATAAACACCTTAATATGCTGGCCTGCGTTTTGACACGGCCATCCCAAAGCACTTGCACACCTTTTCGGGAAAGGTTCTCGAGAGCCATTCAATTCTGCGGCGCAGCAAGAGGCTCACGGTGTGAAAGGTGTTGTTAGGGCGGTAACGGTAGACAAGGCTAGGTATATATTAGACTTGGGGGGAGCCGTAAAGTATGTGCAATGAGGGAAGCTTCTATGCGGAGGAACTGGTCTATTCGCGCTCCGTGTAATAATGCACTTGCAATTCTCGTAGTTTAAGCAGGTCTCTGAATTTACAAGGTGTTTTGGGACAGACCCATATCCTATGTAGGTGTAAATCTGGTAAACAGTAAATAAGCATTATTCTATGAGAACCATGGAGAGAAAACCTACACGCGGCCCCTTCTCTCTAATCATAATAGAAATATCACGACGACATACATGGGAAACGCTCGATTGTGTTGGCGGGATGCTACGGTTGGCAGAGGCCTGTAGTTGGCCGAGGAGTTGGAGGTATTGTGGTTGGCGGAAGAGCTGGAGGTGGGCGGGTGCGGTTGGCGGAGAAGCTACGGCTGGCGGAGGTGCTGCTACCAAGACATGGTGCGACTGCTCGCTTTCAACTACTGAACATGTCCTAGTTGTTTCGTAAAGTATAGCATAGGGGTCGAGATAGTATCAAAAAAATGTCCAAATAATTATATAATTGCGTAAATCCATATTAGGATTCACAGATGCAAGAGGGGTTTTGGTAAGCATGATTGACGGTTTTCAGTGGGCATTGAAGAATGGCCAAGGGTATTAATGAGATGGATTTGATGAAGAAGAATACAAAAAACTCAAATAATCTGGATAGGATTACGAAATCCGGAATGATGTTTTGGTTGATAGATAGGTTCATAGAGTAGGTATTGCAAGCAAAGATCGGATAGAGAATAAAGAAATTCCTGATGTCGGGAAAATGCGACGGTTATTGCTGGAAGTATGATTGCCGCCATAGAAAGGAACTCTATAACCAAAGGGATGTAGGATCCATCGAAATAATTGATTCCGATTGGTAATAATCCCCGGAGGAACACGTATTTGACTAAAAGTACCCATCCCTATATAAATGAAGAAATACACAAAAACATTAACAAAGATACATAAGCCAATGAACCCTGTAATGGTAATCTGAGAAGCTGCTGCTGCTGCTGGTGGAGGTGGTGGAGGTGGTGGTGGTGGTGGTGGTGATCGTGGTGCGATTTCCAAGTGTCATTTTTCTTTCTTTTCTTTTTACTTTTACCCGCAATCGACCTAAGGTCATGACGCTGTTGGCACAACACCCTCATGGATGTGCAACCAGACTAGGTCCCATAAAGGTTCGACCTATGCTTTCGGCTGCGAGGGGTAGTGCAACCAGACTATGCTTTCGGTACCAGAAGCGGGTGCTCCCACCCTAAGATATAACACCAGAACCCTGTAACAAAGACAAATACAACCGTACAAAAACTTCCTGCCTCTCCCCAATTTCTTCCACTACCCACTTTAAAGGCAGAAGGGTGCCGAATGCGTAATCGATAAGTTGTTGAAAAAGTGTCGGCATCGGTTGTTTTGCATGTAACAAAGAAACAATATACACGAGTGTAATTTTAAGAATTATAATCAGAAGAGGGTTGGGGGGGGGGGGGGGTGGGAGGGTTCTGCAGAGTCTAGAGGTTATTATAACTTGAAATCGCGAATTTGCGGAATTTTTTGATGGAGAACATAGCTAACGGCCCTTTTACAAAAAAACTTAAAAATGTTCAAGTGTTTGTGTTGGTTGGGAGGAAGAACATACACTACTTACTGGCTCTCCGCCATGACCAGCCACCCCAGGCCACCCCAGTTGGCGCACCAGTCGCCCTGCTTTCCTTTGTCATGGGCTTTCAGGTATCAGGTGGTATTTTGGACACAGCTTTGAATCCGCGCCTCGAATATATCACAAAGCATATTGATATTAGTTCGACGGTGAATAAAAATTTACCTAGTGGCACACCACTATCCCTGAAAAAAGATAAACATTCATAGCAATGCCACAGAGCACACAAGGCCTAAAACGTTAAGCAAAAAAAATTGGCGGCTTTCGGGTTCCCAGCATCCATAGATTCAGCTTTTCTCTTAAGCCCATATCCAGCGGTCAGAGTCTCCAAACCCATATCAAATCTGACTATGTCTCGCGCTATTGGTATGGTCCCACGCACGAGTATAAATTTGTGCCTCAGGGGCATGTTCTGTACTAATTTCAGTATAGGAAGTATAGAAGTGTATTCCAACGCCCTGAATATCTTATCGACGTGCTGCTCACCCCAGATGCTGGTAGAGTGAACTTAAGTTACAGCGTTGGGATAGAAGCCATTGCACTGCCCTTTCAACATCCGGGATATCTAAGCCCATTCCACATGCATCTGTACAAACCAAAATCCTGCAATTACCTTCAATAATTCGTTTAAGATTATAAGCTCGGCATTCTGTAGTTGAATATTCGAGTATTTCCTCAGGATTGTGTTCAAATACATTGCGGGGTAAAAATCTGGCCAATTCGGTGGTGATTCGACAACACTCCTTCAAACTATCAGTAAATATCATTTGTTTTCCGGATTTCCTCTCCATAGTCTAATTTCATTGAATTAGGCAACAGAAATTTCAGGTCTTCATAGGGTTCCAGGTTGCTGCAGGTGGGCCGGGCGATTAGGCATACATTTTCGCGGTTCACCGAACGCTGGATCAAAGCACAACTTTTGGGAAAACGTAAAGTTGTGTGGATAAATCCCCCAAAAATGAAGTGGAATGGTCGCAGATAGTGCCATGAAAGCTATCTTGGGGAAAAATATTTATAAGAAACCCAAGCTGGTGTAGTCTGCACGAAATGTGCGCCTGGGGCATATGAGTTAGTATGTATAAGATACCCTAAGAACGAGGAGACATTATCAACTGACCACTGTAACAATCAATTTCCCTTCTTATTGCATTCCAACCCCCAGCCACCACCCAACTTCTACCTCCTGACTATTCCCCGCCATGGACTGCTTCACAAGGCCATCAAGGCTTCTCCTGTATAGCAAGTCCCTCAAACAGTAAACCAATTCCATCTTCATACCTCGCACAGGAATCAATAAATCGACTTTTGCGTGTAATTCCAGGTTTCTTTCCAAAGCCCTAATAGCCAGCTTGCTCTCATCAACACCCTCAGGGTCTGTGATATACGCCTGATCCTTTGGGATGTAAAGTGCGTACTGTGGTGGGCTCAAGAAGTAGGTGACGCAAGCAATGGGGATGCTTGCCAGGTGGATTGGTTCGTCAGCTGAACCGACTTGTGGGTCGTTGGATGGTAGGGACAGGCGGCGCTTTGATTCCTTAACTAGCTTGCGCAATCCGTCCATAGTGAAGGCGGTCCCTTCAAGATACAGTTTCGTCAATGCTGAGATTAACCTCAGTGGATTCCTTGCCTTGTCATCGACACGTATGTTACCCGTGAGGTTCAGAGTTCTCAACGTATTCCGGAGATAAACAAGCGCGCTAACTCCTCCAATATCGAGCCCCGTGTTGGTAAGATCTAGACTTGTAACGTTTTGGAGGAGACTCAGGTTACAGATATCACTCGCTTTGAGCGGGAGGCCTGCTAGTATGAGGTCGGTGAGAGTGGTGAAGGTGCGTTGCACGAAGAATTGCTGGACAAGGGCCGTGGTGGTCTTGTTGAGCTCATGCGGGGCACCCTCTGTGGTGGTGATATGGATGGTGGTGACAGGGTAGTGTTGAAAAAGGGCTACCAACCGGGGAGCCCAAAGATGCTTAGCCGTCAGGACCATGGCAATTTCGTCGCATGTAGCGGTGAGGGGAATGTCGACGTCATTATCAGGTATGATGGAGCTCAGGAGAATGAGGACTCGATCTCGGAGTGTTGCTTGTCCTGTTCCACGGACTCCATATGCTATGGTCTTTCGACCTTCGCTCGTGCCCAATCTTACTATGGATTCATCGTCATCGCCTGAACCGGCTTTATCTTGGTCTGATTCCTCGTATGAATCAGTCTCTGATACGTCGTCTGAAGACGTATCCTCCTCGTTTATAGTGGCCACAAGGCCTCTGTCGTTTTGTGGGGCAGGCCTTTTCCTTGGGATAAGCTGCGTTGGAGAGGTAGACACCGAGGTAACTTTCATTGTGAATCACTTGAGAGGGGTGGTGGTGGTCCTATAGCCTCAGGGTTGAAGTTTGGTATGATGTATCTAAGATATGAGGTTGAGGTTTTGTCTGAAAGATGTCGTGGAAAGAGAGGTGGGGGACTAGCCTATGGGGGACGTCGTATATCAGGCCACTTGCGTCACAAACCGCAGTCACACGGGGCAGTCGCAGTCACACACCAGCATCACGCACGTGCTCAGGGTAATTGAGAAGGACGATGTATTCAAACCCGAATATAGGAATCCAAATATCGCATACAGTATGCAGCCTCGAGGGGCTGTCCACACCGCAAACACCACACAGAAGAAATGTATTGCCCAATCCTTTTACTGCACAGTTCAGCATTCTGGAGTATGGCTCTTGTTTTGTAAAAACAAAAAAATTCTTATTACGCATAGGTATGTGGTTCGGACCATGATGAGCCACCTGGAGATCCCGGTTGATTCAGGATAAGACAGGTTAATCCGCCAGATCCGATGCCTATATCTGCCACATAAACTCGAGTGCCAACTGGCAAAAGTAAATTCATCCAAAAAAGACGATAGATTCAAGGGCCCAATGGACAGATAAAGATGCAGGAATCCAAACCAACGCAAGATTCAAAAATCTTTTTTTTTTTGATACTCATTACTCCTATTCGGTCCCAGTAAGGGGACCATGAGAAGCAAGACTCAAAAGGATTGGAGCTTTCGTATTGTCTTAACCGACATTCACCAGATGACCCCGAGGGGCCTGACTGAGGCCCGATCAAAAGCAAAAAAACTAAATTCGAACAAACTCAAGTACCATGCGGTAAGAAAATTAAAGTTAACCCGAAAGGTCGCGAAAGAACCAAAAGGGTATCTTAGGCCTCTCTCCCGTGCCAACCAGACTACCCTCTCCCGACGAGGGATCGGTACCAAAAACAGAAAAAAGCATCCACAGCGTCCACCTTATCCCATCCTTCTCCTGGACCCAAATGGGACGATCGAGGTCTTCCCAATCCTTAATACTGCAGTACTGCCTAACGCCGCCTGTGCTCGTTGAAGTCTGAACAGTCAAAGGTGATGTACGGCCGTCCTGGGTGTGATAACCGCACTGGAATGCGCTGCTGTCCGATTTGTTGATGTGGTGATATTTCTGAGGGCCCCGGTTTGTGTGTAACCAGGTGTAGGCGAAAGGGCGTGACGGCTCCATCCGCTCTCCGGTCGCCGCATCCTGGGGATGTTCGTGCTTCGCTTCTACGTTGTTCCGAAGCCACCCGATCTCTCCTTCCGCGACCATGGATTCCTTGAGACCGACCTGTCCCAAAGCCGAAGCGAAGGATGTTAGTCGGTCGGCAATTCCGTTGCCTTTGACAGCTACCGGGTTTCCCTCACCAGGTATTCATTGCAATATCATCTCCCTGACTCCTGGGGAGGGGAGGTAAACGTCCGTGAACTTAGCTCTTTTTCCCGATGATCCTGCTGCTGAATGATCAGTATTGTAGTACTTTCATACCTATTGCAGATGGGATGCGCCCTTCTCACCTTGAGCCTCTTCGCTAAATCCTTCCTCACTTCATGCTGGACTATGTTACTTATACACCCCTCTAGCGAGTTGCTGTTTCTGCCCTTGCTTATTCCAGTTGTATGGCGAACCAACTACAGCGATTCGACTGTCTGGGTCACCTAACAGGACTCGAAGATAAGCGTAACAGTTAAGATTACCAGGAGACAATAACTCCACCATGCTAGGTACTTAGAAGCCTTGAGCATGAGTTCTCCGAGCCCAGCCACTCCCTACAATTGGCTGACGGTTCAATCCCGTTCCGGCTGCCTGGGAGCCACCATGTCCCCCTCACCTCGCTGCCTTGCCAGGCCAAAGTGTGTTGATGGATGAACTGTGTGACACTATGTCTCGGGTCACCGGATAACCCAATACCACCAACGATATATTTGGTTATGTAGGTCAGAGGCACCGATCTCACACCCGACTAACCACGGCTACATCGACAATTTCTTGCCTTGCCCCTAGGGGATTTGGGCACGAGGGGTAACCTGTTGTCCCAGCTGGCACTTGCATAAATGGGCCAGGACGTAACCACTGGTAGCTGGGACGTCGGTTGGTTTTTTGGACCACGTCTGACATTCTATAACTGCTCTTCGGTTGCGGGTTATCCCTCAATGAACCGACTAGGTATCGGGGAGGCAGCCTCGAGGACGCACTGCCCGCTACTGGTATTTACGAGATGGAAGTGTTGTAAATGTTGGTGTCTTGTTCGCCTAGCAGAGCCTCGATCTCTGGCTCCATGCCACTCCTTGCCGGGAGCCCTTGGAGATGTTGATGGCTGAGGATATGACTGCTACCGAATTAGATAGGATCGTAACCAAGTGAGTCCTGCGGGTATTACCCTTAGTTCCATATTGATATATGCATACAGGTCAAGGGGAGAGACACAAAATCGAGTTCAGCAGGGGCAGAGGTGAGTTTCTCAAACCACTGGAGAGGAGCTTGTTTAAGTCCATATAGGGCTTTGTGTAGTCGAAGTATCCTGCCATCTAGATTCTAGACCCACACCAGGAGGAAGTAGCATCCAGATTTCTCCGACAACATCGCCATTCTGGAATGCTGATTTGATATCGAGTTGTTCCATGTCCAAACCGAGGTGATTTGCAAGGCAATGATGAGTCTTAAGGGATCGTACGAGTCACGGAGGTTTCATCATACTCAAGGCCTTCTTGGTGTGAGTAGCCCTTTGCAACGATGTGTACTTCTAGGGCGAGTACTATGGCTTGATGTTCGGCATCTGCAATCGTGGATTCTTCCCCGAGATATGAGTGGCCTGAGGGCGGGGGATTGCCGAATCCTCGTCTATCTTCGGAGGCACCGTGACCTGCTCTTCCAGTGTCGTCCGTGTAACGGACCCACCATCCTACCTCCAGTATACCTCTGTCTTTGCCGCCCACCTGCCTTGCCTTTGTTCAACGAGTCCGTTTCTGCTTGGTCTATGTGATCAGGCTG
This sequence comes from Terfezia claveryi, assembly GCA_015179025.1. Lineage (NCBI taxonomy): Eukaryota > Fungi > Ascomycota > Pezizomycetes > Pezizales > Pezizaceae > Terfezia > Terfezia claveryi. The sequence continues at coordinate 12,394 of WHUX01000402.1, read as the reverse complement.
CTGGTGAGGGTTTCTTCGAAATTGCCAAAGTTTAAAAGGCTGAGATCCGTGGTGGGGTAGCTGTATTGAATGCGGTGGTGATGTGGTTGTAGGTATGACGCGAGGGGACTGAGTGGATATGGGGGTTCCCTCTCCTGACCGCACGAGATGTCCACGATGTAGCTGGCACTCCAAAGGTTCTATGTTACTAATGAGACCTAGTTTGAAATGTCAGCTCCCATGATATCCACGTGTGATTTTGTGTAGGGCTGCGTATTCCAGACGTACCATGGCGGTTAGGCGGCTGTATGGATTGTCTGTAGGTCTGAACCATGTTTCCGCTCCCCAAGTAAAGTCTTTTTTGGAAGAGGTATCTGACTTAAGTTAGCATCAGACCTTTTCCTAGTCTTCTGCTTGGGCTTGGTAATCCGACCATAAAGATTAATGGATTTCTTTTCAGTGGGTTTTGGGGTTCTTCTTCGCAAGTTCAGCCTGTTGCTTTTGTCTGAACTGTAAAAATCGGTCATATACAGCCAGCGTATAGGGCTCTTAACGGTCGTGGCGACATGCCGCCGTGCTGTTATGTACCCAGTATTGTGAGTACATCCTTTCCTGCCTTCTCCGTTCGGCTGCCTACATGTTCTTTGAAGTTCAATCTGTGATCCAGAATGATTCCAAGTGTGGTAATAGAGTACGGTTCATGGTCGGCTCCCAAGTCCAGCTGGGTGTTCTTGTTCTTGTCTCATTCGAGTTTATGGAGTCTGGACCTCTGCTGCTTATACGAGGGCTGCGTCCACTCGCCGTACGATATCCTGATGTTTTTGGGGGGTTTCGCGATGTGATGATGAGGGTGTTCAGGTCATCAGTTTATAGCTGAACAGTGATATTCTGGGCGTTGGTAGGTTTCCCAAGTTCTTGCTGTGTCTCGGTCTGTTGTTGATCACCCGGATGTCCTTGCAGATATCGTTCGGCTCTGTGGAGGTCCTGCTAATGTATATTAGGAAGATAACTGGACTCAGGGGGCTGCCCAGAGGGGTCCCCTCCTACATCGACCCTTTCCCTCTTAAATATTCATTTTCACTTCATTTTTTTTCCTTGTTTGCATGCAATTTCTGTGGTGTAAATAAATTAATCATTGTGAGTTCGATTTTAACAATTAAGCAATGGATTCATGAATGAGTCGAGCTAACTAACATCAGCCTGTGCGTAATTGGTGGATGGCTCAACCCCAAGTGTGGCCCCAATTGGGCAATGGATCGACCATTGACACAAATCGCCGTGATTGGCGGAGGTATAAGGGACAAAACATGAACTCTGCTCCGAATGATGAGTCCATATGAACTACGAAATACTCATACATTCAATATTTAAAAAGTCAAAATTAACGAGATTTCCCCAGTTCACTGCACTCATATACCTTATTGGGTCACTCTCGTTGTAAGTACAGTAGAAACCCGCGGACAAGGAAGTAACAATGTATAAGAAAGTAACCTCGAATACCATACTTCACGGGGATGCGGACCATCATGGGGAAGTGGCTCAAGTTATCGGCTATCTACCAGATGCATGAGATCTAGTTACACAGAAAGATTGCGGGAGGTCCCAGAGGGCCCCGGAGTAGGAGAGGGGGTATGAGGCCGTACTACCCCCCTTGAGGGTACTGCGCGAGAGTAATAGTAGAAAAAATAGAAGTATCTGAGCTAATAGAAAGAGTTTCCAAATCGCTGTCCCACTCCTCAAGCTCATCCCCGCTGATATTTTCTTCTCCATCTGATGAACTGATAGTAACAAATGAAACTGCCTTACGTTTTCCAGATTGATAGCGAGTTTGCTGGGGCCTGCGCTGCGGAGGTTTACTTGATTGATTTGAAGCAGTTTTCTGCCATGCCTTCTTTTTTGCTTCAGCAGCTTCCCGTTCAAGATACAACTCCTTTTTTGCTTCAGCAGCTTCTCGTTCAAGATACAACTCCTTAAGAGCCTTGCCATCCATTACCCTACCACGAGACCTTCCTAGCTCCCTCCTATCAACCTTCGCTTCAAGCTTCTGTGCCTCTTGCTACTACTGAAGCGTCCTTCGCTCTAGTTCCCTATCCTTATCTGCTGCAATTCCAAAATTTTGAAGTTGCTGGATAAGGTCTATAAGTTCTGCTCGATTAAAGTCCGTATCCTTAGATTTGAGACGTCAGCTATATTGCATAGTGTGGGGGGGTTCCAGAAGTGGGGCAGAAGCATGGACTGTTGGTAGTGCTAGTCCGTGCGTCAATTTGTCTAAAACATGTCGTGGATTGAATGGAATAAGACCTGCTCCATGCCATGCACCCAGAATATTCTTTTTCGTATATGTTGCAGTTCGTGCAGATATTAGCATAGGTAGAAAGTTGCCTTTAGTGACTACCACATTGCCAAATTGAACAAGGTAGTCGACCTGCATGCTATATGCTTTCTGTAGTAGTGAAAATAATCCAACGTTAAGGGGTTAAAGAAGATGTATAGAGTGAGCTGGCAGACAAGAAACAACAATATTAATACTAAGGCCAAACTCAATAAACTCAATCGTAATATGAGAGCCATGACCATCTACAATTAGTAATCTCTATACTCCCTCTTGTACTGCTTTTTTGTTGTTTCATAGAAGTGCATAATCCATTCCATCCCTAAACTATAACTAGTCTATCCCTTCTTTGAATAAGTGAACTTCCATTGATTACAATCAATATCTAAATTTTTTGGAGATTGATACCATCCTATATAATGTCCAGCTCCTTTATATATAACCAATGGTGGAAGTACAACTGCTTCTCTGGATATTGCTTCAACTACTATAATCATCTCTCAATTACCATCTGTTACTAGCTTGCCAGTCATTCCACAACTATGTCGTAAACAGATAACTTTTGCTCAATCTGAAATTCCTTGCCTAAATCCCTTTTCATCCATATTGCAGGTAGTGGCATCGATAATTTGGTAAAGTCGCTTAAGCTGCAAAAGCTTATTGAAGTGATCTTGGATAATTATTGGATTGCTAGCTTTAATTCTTTTCTTGTCAAACTGGCTACTGAACTTCAATACAAAGTAGGGGTTATGGTCTAGAAAGCAATTCTTTCCCACTTTTGAGCTTTCATCCCACTTAATACCCTTCAATATAGCCACACCCTCTTTTACATGTGCAATTCGAGGAGGGAATCCCCACTCCTCTAATTTCAATATCCATCATACAATTGCCTTCTCTTCTGCTGGAGTACACAACTGTAGTACCACATGCGCTTTTGTACGGGATTCTCCACCATTTAACCGCCTACGCAAGGTAGAATATGCTAGTCCAAAGACCTCCGCTGTCTTCTAGATCGATGGGTATTTTTCCTGTTGAAATGCCAAAATTGCCCGCTGAATGCGCAGCTCTTGTTGAGCTTCTGACTTTTGCTTCCGTTGCTTTAGCCTTCCCATTGTGTATTCAAGGCTTACAATTATCTATCGTTAGCACTGGTATTCACTCTAGCCGGATTCTGGAGCCCTGTATAAAGAGCAGATACATACCGGATATATTTTTTTTCCAACTCCTAAACAATTCCTGAAGTGCACTGGATGCTTCGAGGTTGACTCGACAAGGTCCGCTAATTCTAATGCTACCACTGGCGTTGAAATCCGTTGGGAACTTGCCATTGAATTGGGGGCCGAGCCACATCCCGGTGATGAGCCGTATCCCAGTGAGGTAATGTTTTTTTTTTTTTGTTTTTTTTTAGAGTCTGTACGTCGATTCGACGTAATGTCATGCGATGGCCCCGTTCCCTTGCCTTTTAGAGACTCGGTACACCTACGTGTCGCGCCAACGTAATAAAACTGTGGGCGACCCACATCACCACAAATCTGTAACCCTAACCTCCAGCCTTCCTCTGTAAAAATCATATACCTCCGTAGGGAGCCAGCGTCCTCGAAGCTTCATCCCCGTCTGACCGCCCTGTACATGAAAAGAGACCGGACTACTAAGGAAAATTACTACCGAACTGGTAGTCTTGCCCATTTTCCTATGCCCTCCCAGGAGCCAGCGTGCTCTAATAATCCCCCGCATTCCTGTTTTCCTCACTTCCTGTATAGTGTCTGCCATGGGGACGGTGGCAGGGTATTCCGTGCACAACAAATACCCTAGTGTCGACATATTCTCCAACATCGACTGGCTTTGCTGGCTTCATGTATTTGGCAGCTGGGGGTTTTGCTGCCTTAGATCACACTTGACGTTTAGTGGGCTGTTTTTTGGTGATGGGAGGTGTCACCGGGGCCGTGTCCTTCACTACCTCCTCCTCCTTCTCATAATCCGAAAGGTCCTCATGCAGGGCAAACCTTTCTTCATCAACCATCTCCACATCCTCCTGTATCTGGATACTGTGCTTAGCCCCTTCCTTCTCCTTTCCTTTCCCCTTGCTCTCCCTCTGCCTCTTCTTCTTCTTCTCCTCTACCAGTATCTCTTCTTGTGATTCAGTCGCAGCATCAACCATATCTGGAGATGCTTGTATATCAACCTCAATCAACTCCGCCTTCTTGGCTGGCTTTGATACCACTACCGTCAGCCTCTCTTCCAACTTCTTCTTCTCTTCAACTAACACCTTCTTCTCCTCTTCTACCTTCTTCAACTTCTCTGTCTTCCTTTGAGTCTCGGACTTGAGATTCCGGAATTTGGGGTCCTCCTTTGACCTAACTTCTAGTTTCTCCAGGTGGTCCTCGACTGCGCCAATTAGCGTTGCTACTGGCCTTCCTCTTGAACATCGGATGGTATCTACAAGAAAATTCGATATTTTCTCAAATTTCTCCTCTGCCTCCGTGTTCCTTCTCTCTTCCATCAACCCCCTGTTAGTGTCCGCCAACACATTATTCCATTTCCTCTCCCTCTCTAGCCTCTCCTTCAATTCCTCAACCTCATCCTCCAGGCCTTGGATGGTTTCCATTTTTTCGCGGATTTTGTCCAGTTCCGATGAAACCCTAGCCTTACCTCCATCTTCTCCATCCTCATCAAACTCTCCTAAGATCTCATCCAACAAATGGTTTTCTGCCTCCTGATCTCCAACCTCCAGGAAGGCCCTGATATGATGGATGAAAAAAAAACCAAGCTCTTTCCGGTATCGAATCTCCTTTCTCTCTCACTGCCACTATTCCTGCCTCCTCCAATACCCTCTCATCATCTGAGTCCAAATAGCCGGGTGCATTTCCTTTAGCTACCCATGGACCGCTTGTGAATTCTTCCTCCTCACTATCCTCACCACTCTCTGAGTATACCCCTCAAACAACTCATCATCTGAATCCACTCCAGGTGCCGCCTTAAGATAAACCACCTTCCGTGGCCTTGCCCCAAGCCCCTTCAACCCTCTACAAAATTCGCCCTGCTCTCTCCGACAACCTTAACTTCTTCCTTTTTCTCCTGTATCTCTAGTCCTTGCATGACCTCCGACTATTCAGTGTCATCCCCGGATCTAATCCCCACGTACCTCGTCTCTTTCCATTCGCCCTTGCTCCGTCACGTTCGAACTCTGTCTCTGTATCGGACTCACTCATCGGTAGTATATGAGGTTGAGTATGTGATGTACTGCCCTTTGCCTTTCTGGCTTCAATCTGTCGGCGGCGATTTTGCGCGGGGAATATCCTCCATCACGGCTACGACACGCGTAGGCGGGCTCGGCAGGAATTCCTCCCGTGCGTCCTCGTATATCGACATCCCAGACTCACTCTCCCCGTCTGTATCGTCGGAAGTAGGCGGTGGACGGTGGGAAGGAGATGGAGATAAAGATGATGATGGGATTGTGTTGGAACGCACATCCGGCACACCCGCTACCCAGCGCCGGCAACCACCAAAACACCGATATCGCCGAAGCCACCATTTTTCAGCTGAACATAAGAGTACGCAATCGTCTTACGTTCGAATATACGCAATCATTATTATTAATTATTTGTGTATGTTGGGTTGAGTCAAACTCTGGTTGCCACCCGGTGTCGGTCGTCACGCATTTCCTTGATTTTCATTGGTCGATTAACACATCCCTGCGCTTGTCTTTTACCCTGAGTTTCCATGTATATAGACACCGCTCCGGACCTGTATTTTTCGGAGAATCAAGCAAGTCTTCAATTCGCCTCGTTCTCACTCGCATTGTTCTTCTCCTAGTTCTATTATCCACTTCGCGTTTTACCACCCGCTGTAGTAGGTTTATTACTAGAGATCTGCTCGCACCCGTGCTCGCTGCCGTTGCCGCCGCCGCCTCGCTAGAACCACTTCCGCTGCCTAACAAGATATCTCCACATATCTTTTGTTAGATTGTCTCTAGACCGTTGAAAGAGCCCCCTGCGGGGGTAGTGGTGGAGGCTGATGATGATCAGTTGAGCTCGCCAGAGCATACCAATACATATTAGAAACTACTCTAATCTCACTAGCATTTATTTTTGGCTGTTATATAGTAACTCGGGGTTAGCTTCCATAGGTCTAGTTTGCTTTAGTATACTTGAGAGACAGTACCTCCAGAAGCAATTTTAAACTTCAATTAGGATAAGTCACCCAAGTCGGCTCAGGCTAGGTTAACCTAGTATATATGCCTACATCTATCTCAATGTACTGACTATTATCTTCTTTACTACTCTGTACAATCACGGACCCTCAAATGAATTGTCCAAACTCAGGTGGATTCAGGTAAGTCTGAGTTGGCTTATCTAAGCCTAAATTAACTATGTATAGGGATGTATAGGATAGCATAGGGCCAGGCTGGTAAAGAGAAGCTCAAGGGAAGGTCCAGTGGCATCACACAGTTTAGAAGTAGTACCCATTACATTATAGAAGTTCAATATTGTTCTGGTGTGCCTAGTCTAGCCCACAATTTTTCAGACAAGGTTAGGAATGCCCAGCATCTATATAATTTATGCAGACGAGTTTAGGCAGCTTCATATTTAGTCTAGCAGACTCAGGCGGGCCAGACAAACTCAGGCGGACTGAGACGGACTTGGGCTCACACAGGCCAGGCATAATTAGTCCAGCTGAGTTCAGTACGGCTCAGGCTGCTTCAGATTTTTATATAAACAGGTCTCGGAAAAGTGCACCAACTCCTGCTCGCCTTCCAAAGTTAGACTAATCACTTTATCACTTTTAAGCAACTTAAACCGCATCTATATACTCTAGATTATGCCATTCAAACCCCAATTCATATATATTCCCAAGACTTGGTCGGTACCGCAGGTCAATTGCTTGTCCCTATTTTGCCTCAGAATATTAGATACCACCCAAAAATCGATCTATTAACCTATCCAAACTCGTCCATTTCGCATCCCCACCACATGTCAATGAATCTCTATATCTTTACGAGGCATATATATTTTGCTGGCAATGGTTCCGTTCATTTTACAGTCTGCTATGCCGCCAAGAATGGACCGACAGGGTTCTCGTGGGGGCTGATGCATATCCCGGTGATGATGCATTACCCGGTGATGGATGGTAAGCTTTCCTACAGTTCCCTCACTTACATGAGATAGAAGTTCCCCTGATGAAGGTGACGATGATGGCGGAGGCGAGACCACTGCCACACCGATAGCTACACCTGTTCCTGGTCCTAGCACAGCGATCCTTGTCTTTCCTCCGGCTCAACTTCCCCTTCTTCTGCACCCCTTCCTTCTTCTTTTCTTTCTCCCCCCCTCCTCGTCTAAACCAACTCGCAAATCCACCACTCTTTTTCTTCAACTTCTCCCCTCCCCCAATCGCTACCTCATCCTTCTCATCTTCCTCATCCTCCTCACCCTCCTCATCTTCCTCATCCTCTTCATACTCCGCAACAACCTCAATCTCACTAGCCGATTCGCTAAACTGAACGCCCCTCCCTTCACTCACCCTGCCCCTCTTTATGCCCGCTTGTTTCATGATACCCTTCCTCGGGAGAGGATCATGAATAACAATTGGAATCTCCCTAATGGGTATCACGCACAGGTGGTGAGTTTGGGCTTTTGCGGATTCATTTGTGGGGGAGGGGGTGGCGGTTCGGTCGTGGTGTTCGGAGACCTGAGGGGTGGACGGGAGGATATTTAGCGTTGGTAATGGAAGAGTCTCGGTGGTTGTTTTGGGGGGTATTTCCAAGGGGGGGTTTGGCGGGCGGGTTGTAGTTTTGGTGAGAGTAGAGTAATCTCCTCTCTCCCATACAGTAGCAACCGCAATGGGGGTGCGGAAGTCGTCCTCCGCATCGCCCTCGAAGGAAGAACCTCTACTGCTTCCACTAGATGCTTCCTTGTATTTTGTAGATATCCGCTTTTGGTTCACCGGCATCGGTATCAGTTTCTTCAGGGACCCCTCTTCTTTTTGTGGCACTGGCTCTCGCTCCTGTTCTTCAGGAATGCTTGTCAACGGCGGTGTACCGGGGGGGGCTCTAAATCAATCCCATGATGATGCTGAGGAAGAACCACAGGAACGTCCGCATCCGCATGTCTCGTACAATCATGGCCAGCTTCCTCCTCTGATTCAGAATGGTCAACCACCACCTTCCCCTGACTCCCCACCTTAACCATCTCCAATTATCCCCAGTCCCCTTGGCCGTATATGCTTATCCTCAACACCCTCAAGCTGAACCCATACCTTCCTTCCCCCCTCTGTCTTAACTCCATACTTGCTTCTACCCGCCTTCACATCACTCTCACTCCCACTATTAATCTTTTCCTTCTCAGCCTCTGTCGCAACTTTCTTCCTCCCCACCGCATCCCTAGCTGCTTTCAACGCAGGTGGTTCCTCCTCGAAAATTCCACTGCCACTGACATATGGCTGCTGTCTTCTCGATACAACACACATCGGAGACGGAGATCCATGTAAATTCATACTCAAATAAGTCGGCGGCGGATGGCCGCTCGTGGCTCGGTGGTGATGCTGCCTCCTGCCTCTAGCAGGCGATGGGGAAGTAATTTCCTCAATGGAATCGGGGAGTTGCATGCGGGAGTTATTACTAGTACTCCCACCACTGCCCCTCCCTCCTCCTCCTCCTCCGACGATCATTCTCATTGTCATGACCACCCCCCTGTGGGCTAACACTTTGTGGTGGAGACAACTCCGCGCCAGCTACCACAACCCGCTCCGAGATAGGGTTTGGAGCCTGTCTTATAATTTTTGGTGTTGTCAAAGGCGTTATAAGCTCCGGCCTGAGTACTAAGTTTTTAAAAAAAAAAAAAATATATAAGCTCCGGCCTTTGCCCTTCCCCGATTTCGGCATTGTCGCTGCCTTAGATATGCTAACGTGCCGCTCTAATAGTACCCTTCATATAGAACCTCAAATGCAACCAATAGCGAGTGGCCGTGGAAATCCTTGACTGAAGTCGTCCAACAGCGATGAAAACTTGACTTCGTGGGGGATTTTGTAGTTCTAGGTATTTCTGGCAAGAATCAGATATTCTTGCTAGCTCCTCCTTCTCTGTCGAACGCTGTAAATTCCGACGTCGGAAACCCGCTGGTTCTCGAGATTGACCACGTGGGCTCGTCCTACACGGTGTTGTCGGTGAGTGAGGTATGGTAAAGGCCGGGGCGGATTTCCTTGGGGATTTTATCGTGAAGAAAGGTATTGCTGACGGTCGTTCTAGCACAAATACTTGGAACATCATTCTTCCGATGTTTGTATACAACATCCCATTAACCATCTATATAACGCGAGGTTTCTTATATCGCGATATGTACACTAAAACTAGGAAATGTCTGAGCGTGGCCTAAAATTACGAGTGATTGATGTCTGCCACTGTGTCCTTCCAGCCATGCCTTGTTACCCCACAATATCCCGCTTTTCTCTATATAGAACATCTCACCTTTCTGTAAATTCACATAAGGATTTTGAAAAGGGAAGAGATGGAGGGCTTCTACACTTTGCAGTGCAACCTTATAAGAAATAACAGAAACATTGGGAGTGTCTCATCTGGATTGCACTCTAGCTCCTGTACAGGGGCAGTCTCATAGATATCCAAGATGCATTGCTCCTCCCCACTAGCAACTGGTCGGTGCCGGTGGGTTTGGCCTGCCCTGGAAACATCCCGTCCAGATGTTACAGACATAGTCACAAGGCTACATACACCTGAACAGCGAATGTATAAGGATAATAATGGAGATAAATACTTGTGTATTGGGTGACAGGCAGCGTAATTGGTATTTCAATATGAGATAGTTTATTGCTTCAGGTAATATTGGTTCTAAGTAATTCAAAGATGACTAATAATTCAGATTGGGAACGAAGAGGTCCATGTATAGCAGCGGAGGGGCAATTCAGTAATCAGTTTCACTATGGTCCGTGTGCATCGTAAAAGTAGGATGGGTCATAGTTAACCCAGTCCTTTACCGTGCCCGCCCTCTTATCCTCTCTCTCCTCTTGGGCCATTTTGCTGCCTGCTTTGCGTTCTTGATCTTCTCTAGCCAGCCGTTGCACCCTCGTCATAAATATTTCGCCACTGATGAACCCACGAGCGATTTTAACATCGTCATCACCGACCCAAGTCACGCTAACGCTGTATGGATCATGATCAGGCCGCCGCTGTCGGATATGCCTGGTCACATCCCCACAAAATTTGCTTGCGTACTTGCATTGGTCACAGCGATAGACGTTCCATGTGGCTCTTCTTGGGTCGGCATATGGAGTAATGCCCGGAAATAGATTTCGGATGGATGGAGCTGGTTGCTGCAACAACGCTGTGGTACCGCTTTGGGCCTCAATGTTGCTTGCACCTCAGTGGCATCAAGGGTGCTTGGCACCTCAGTAGTATCAAGGGTGCTTGGCACCTCAGTGGTATCAATGTTGCTTGGCCCCTCAACGATATCAAGGATGCTTGGTCAATGGTTATATTCCAGTCCTCAGCGCTGAGGCCAAAGAGTTCGGGATAATTCTCCAAGAGCTCGGGAAACTCATCAAAGTAGGAGAAGTGAGGCGCATGATATCTCTTTCTTGTGACATCTTGATGATTGAAATAGCTGGGTAAAGATTATAGCGTGAAATCTGGCTGGTAGAATACAACTTCAGGGTGGATGGTACTTGGAAATACAAGACCCTTGCACGAGTGACTGGGGCATATATATATGTCCGAATCACGGTCAAACTTGACCAACCTCGGCCATTTTATTTACTTTTTTGAAGTCTACATATACGCTCTGGAGCCCAAAGCTATTGGATGGGCTCGTTCCCTCCTCTTGTGCCTAGGCCATATTTGCATGCTCATTTCATGTGCAAGTACAGAACAATAAACTCAGGAAGGATTTGCAATTGCTCAGTGGGGTCTGCTTAGATGACATGAGAGAATGCCAAGTCAAAGTAGATGTATGGAGAGTAATTTATCTTCGAACAATAAACACTTGTAGTAGAGAGAATAGAACCTTGTGCACTTGGTTTGGCAGTGAATGCGTAAAGAAACTATGTGGTTGCTGCATACAACCAGTGTCACGATATAAGAAACTGTATGTATTACTGAGCAGAAACTTAGGAACTTTCTTATATCGAGGGTTTCTTATTTTCCCATACTAATTCTTGCGGGACCGGGGCACCGTTTCTTATATCGAGGGGTTTCTTATAATGCGACTCACTGTATTACTGCGCCATGCCTACTGTTTGTAGGAATGCACACCCATAAGACTCGACTTACTCAGCTTACCCTGAACTCGCTTGCCAGGCCCCTGGCTTATTTACCTTTGTTCTACGTTTTCCTCGTGATTTATACCATAATTGCGCTTCTTGTAATCAGCTTATTCAACGGCAGCTTATTCAACAGCAGCTTATGTTATTGTCTACTATCGTTGGATTCGATTATTTTGCGCTCTCATTGGCTGATTATTCATATCACTGTCCAGGATTACCCTCAAAAACCCTTTATATATAGATCTCCGTTTTTTCCTGTATTTTTCTCGCACTATCATTGTCCTCAACCGCATCGTCCACTGTTACTATCTAGTGAACTCTACTCTATATACTGTACTCAGACTACTGCGCTGCCTATTTCACCATTCCGCTTCAAGTAAATGGGCCCATATACTTTGTTACTGTTAAGTTCAAAATCCAGATTGTGGTATCACTGTCACAGCCCACCAAATGCTTAGAGTTATTTACCTGAGCATTTACTTCCCTTCTTACCCAACTTCCTGTTTATCTTATTTCAATAACTCAGTAATCGGGGGGGGGTAAAGAAAAAAGAAAGGAAAGGGTCAAAGAAGACAAGAGGGTAGGGGTAGAAAGAGGTTCATTATCTCTAACGCGGTAGTCGAAGACAACGTAGTCATGGTAGCTGCACCCCTCGCATCTCACAATAATCTACAATCCCCCCTCACCCTGTCTCACCCAATTAGACTATTGAGTTCATGACTCTGGAATGCATCCTATCGCGGGTACGATACAAGATTATCCCCTCCCATGTGCCTTTCCATGCCCCTTCATCCCTGAAAGTCTTTTCGGAAACA
>WHUX01000401.1:0-32725 GCA_015179025.1 Terfezia claveryi | reverse complement strand
TGGTAGTGCCCCTGTAAGCTGAACCCTAGGAGGAGCTGCTAGTGTATTACTGGCTAGCATGGGTCTTGCAGCTCTTACAGAGAGGGCTAAACACTGCATTTGTAGGGCTGGTATAGGGACAGGGAGTTTTGTGGGGCTGGTGGTGGGAGAGGGCTAGCTGGTAATAGGCTAGGTGGGGGTCTGTGTACTCGTGCGGCAGCCCTCACTCGCTCTATGACAGACTGTGTTCTCACCTTCTGTGAGTCTTAGTTCATTAACATGTAAGGCGGCTCTGCAGTAGGTTACCCCATATTTAGTAATCTCCCAAGAGGTTTAATGATAACCCCTAGATTAGCTTGGTTATATACAGCTCGCGCATCTGCAATAGACTCCCACATTACTTGCCTTGATTTCCTTGCCTTCTTGGCAACATCTTGTATTAACTGGTTTAATGCAGTCTGATAGTCCTGCTGATAGTAATTTATTTGGCCCTTAGGAGCCATTGCCGGATGGGCAGTACTCCATTCACATAACTCCACAAATCTTATTCATCTAGACTCACTAGGCCCAAATATACCAAAATCGGACATTGCATGCTGCATGCATGAGCGCCATACCTGGTAGAGGGTCTTGGAAACACCTGGGTCATTAAAACCTAGTTTATCTGCAAATTGTCAAGTCCCATAGTTATCATTGCCAGAATCCACTCCATTCCTATCACTAGTGGTACCCACATTACACACCTTCTGTTTCTTCAGCAGCATGTTGTAGTTCCTGAGGATTCTAATTAATATCTTATAGAGTAGCCAGTACTATACTCCAAGTGTTCTATACCTAACCGAGTATGATTACCATTAATACTGCTCAATTTATGCTATTGTTTCTATCTATTATATTATATCAAGAAGGAATAGAATACCTTTAGAGGGCGCCCAAGGGCGCCCAGTGGCACCCAATGGCATCAGAACGCCAACTTTAACACTATTTCTTCCTGATGTAATTAGCCCTCTGGAGATCCTTTCTGAGCAATTTTGTATGTAGTCTTACCTTCGGCGAGAGCTATCAATCCTGTATTATAAAGTACCAACTCGACACTGTAGGGTAGTTTAGAGAAGGGGAGGAGTAGCGGGCTATTCTGTACTCCTATAATACTTTAGGTTTTTTGTTTGTGATGAAATAATAATATAATGGAGGGTGCAACAACCTATCACTATTACAGATTTTTTGTTTGCTATTATTTGGTTGTGGACATATATGATCTAGATATAGACAGGCAATTGCATTAGGATGGTGCTGCCTAGTCTCAATCAAAGAACATGTTTTGGTGGAAAAACTAGGTATCATCTACACAGAGAAGCCAGTATTGTGTGATCTACAATTGGCATGTCAATTATTTCTTTGTATAAATAGGTATCTCTATTAGGTGATATCTTTTTTCATACTAGGGTAGTCTGGTTGACATGTACTAGTAGCCCTCTTCGAGTCTACTTGCGAGTGTCTAGGCATGAGTGCCTCCTACATATCCTAACTAGTCTAACTCTATCTTAGCTCTACTTGCCAAATTGGGTTAGTACAAAGTGAGGCTCTGGTAGTCTCGATCAGACCCGTGTTGTGCCAACCAGACTAGCCTTGAGGGTCTGGGTTAGTCTAGTTACACTACCCCTCGCAGGGTCTGAGTACATGTAGGATCCTTGTTAGTACTAGTCTTAGCCTCACAAACCTTTCGAAAGGCTTATATCAATCTGACTATATCAGGTTTGAGCAAGGATTCTATAGGGCTAATTGCTAATTGCAGCAGTATGTTTCAGCAACTGGCTAGTCTGATTGGCAACAGCTATGGACAGGTTGGTACAAGCCCCTTAAAAACAGGTCCACCTAATTTAAAATGGGGTGGTCTGACACTGATGCCATAACTCTGTAGAATCGGCATCTCAACATAGACAGGATGAATCCCCCTGGGCCTAAATAATGGATATACATATGTACCCAATAGTAAGTGGCCTAAAATGTCGAGGAAGTAGGGAAACTGACATCCAAAATACCTTGTAGGTTTTGGGACTTAGAATTTCCAAAAGCTGGACAGTATGGGAGACATTTGTGAGCCAAACATTCTGAGGCCTCAGCAGCTGATTGTAACAATCCTTGCAATGACTAGCAAGAACAGTGACATCCCTCTACAAACTCTTCAGTATCCATGAGAATGCCAGGCAGGCAAAAATGAACACGCTCTGTTTTCTGGGAATCCCCACAGGTTCAGACCAAACCTACAAAGGAATATAGGGAATCAGGAGCATTTAGTACATACTTAGATCAGTCTTCAGGGGATTTGGATGTAAGGACTTCTCGTATGCATATAGGAGATGGTATGACTCTATAAAACATCTCTGGAACAACAGGCCTCTCTAACTTTTGAAATCTGTATTAGATCCCCATAGTACCATTCAAGTGGTCCAAAACAAGTCTATGCTAGCTACACAATGTCTGCTAGCAGAGTATAAAGCTAGAAAGATTATTGCGACAATACTTTTGAACAATCTGCAGTGGCTTCAATTCAATCCAATATCGTCTTTTCAGAATACATGTGAATACAAGCTCATGAGATTCTTTCATGAGAGCAAGACCTCATTAACAAATATTGATCATTTCTTCAAGGAAAATCTGCTACTACTCAGTCTTTCCGAGGGTAATGGAGTCCATTTTCAGTCAGGATATACATGGAGAAATAAATTGTATGAGATGATTGATCAACCCAAGTGGCAGAAAGGAACAGTCAACTTTCACCTCTAAAAGGGCTGTGCATTCTATTATAAGGACCTTGAGGATACTGTATGATATCTACTTTAGCAATATACCTATAGCAAATACATGGTTTTCAAGCCGATTTACAAATTCAATGAGGAAGGTAACTGGGTATATACCGAAATGAATACCGGTGATTGGTGGTGGAGGACACAAGTATAGAACCTATCTAGCAAATACCAGTGCAGATACTGACAAGACTGTAGAAGACCCTCCTAATTGAGTCATCACTGGTGCCAGTACTTTTGATATCCAATTAAATATGCCTCACGAATTTCTCTAGGGACAAGAAATTATGGCTATTGTTTATGAGTATTGGCAATATTTACTCAGAAATTTGTAATCAGCTATCAAGACAAGCATGGATCCTAATGGGCCTCATCCCAGTTAGCCCCAAGTAGAATAATAAGATTCCAGGTTTCTCGACCAAAGACCAGTAAGGTAATACGCTGAGGGTACAACACCAGATTGTTTCACGTATCCTGTAGCCTCTTACAAAAGTTTTTAAAGTACATACATAATCCTAGATAGAGTCATAAGGGTCTGTATTAACAACTTTCATAGGAAAGTAAGTCAAACATTCTATGTGGAGATAGCGAGGTTAGGAGGTACATACCAATTGTCTCTGCCTGACTTGCTAACTATATGGAAAATATCAATATCCATGGTATTAAAACTAATCATTGCCCTGTGTGTATTGTAAGTCCACAGGAACTTGGAATTCTACAAAAGAAATTACTACCCATGCACAATTATGTAGAATATGAGAGACTGTATTAAGCAGGAGATCTAGAGAGGTATGTAGCTATAGATAATGGATATGATTAGAGTAGAGTATGGCTAACATATAGCTAGGTTAGATGATGCAGAAATAAAGCCTTTTGAAAACGTGCTGTGAGTTCAGCTGTGAGTCCTGAGTATCTAACCACCATATATGGTCTATAGTGATATACTTCATAATATTCTTCTTGGGATACTCAAGCATCTCATGGGACAGATGGAGCAGTTTCTCAACAAACACTAGCGCTTGGAGGTATTCAATAGGATTTAGGAACAGATCCTACTATATCTAGAGTATTGACCGCCCCAGAAGAGAAATCAGCAAATTACTATGTGGAGTGGTACAGAAATGTAGGGAATTAATCATATGATTTTGGCTTGCTGCATAGTAGTGCAGGATGATCTAATAATAGGCACCCTAAGTCTCTCAGTAGGCGCCAAAGTAGATAGCAAGCGAGCAATCTAATGTGTGTAATATATTACAGATTTCTGCCTTATGGCGCAGTACCAGAGTCACATACTTCAGACAATAGGTTATATAGATCTATACCTCCAGAAATTCCATGATAACTTACATGTCTTTAGTAAGTTACGAGCTACAAAAAAAGATCATGAGAATGTAAAGGAGGCTTCAAAAGAGCTAGCAGTTGATCAACTAGAGGTACGTCAAGCAAAACTAGATGAATATTTTGATTTCAGCGCAATAAAGAGAAAGAAAATGGCAAGGCAAGAATGACAGGAGAGACAACATGTAATGTATAGTAGGGGGACTGGATAATCAGATTAGATAAGACCTTATCTTATCTAATTAAATTGTCTCAGGCTAGTAATGTATACTACAAAGTAGATTACTAATAGTGTATTGTTTATCCTCACTATTAAAGTTATTACCAGTAGCATAAGATTACTGTAATAGGTAAAGTAGTATAGAAGTGCCAAAGGCACTTAGAAGATTAACCAGTAGAACTTCTATATTGATTGTACTCTAACTATATTCTGAGTTCTAACTATCCGTCCAAATAAAGGGAAATTCAGGGGACTATATGTATTTCCAACGGGGCAGTGCTGGGGCAGTGCTGAGGCAGTGCACCATCATCTGACCCTTACATGATTTGAAATTAGCTTTGTAGAAACTTCTAGATAGTACTTCCAAATACAATCTAGTACAAAATAGGTTAAGTCTTAACTTTGACTTATACATGTAAAAGCATGTGATAACATATGAAAGCATGTGATAATATGTGAAAGCATGTGAAATGTTAGCAAGGCAGACAGTACACAGAATGTTGTATGTTTTGAGATGCTTGCTTAGTAAGAAAATACATAAGAAATACATTTGTGAGGGAGAGGGTTAGTCATAGGGTATGAGTAAGCCACTTCCTTACATGCCTCCCTGTTTAGATAAAAACTCCATCCTAGGAAATAAATAGGGGAGATGGGTTATGTATATTAGTAGTTAACATTCAACCCATAATACTTATTGTTCCTATTCTTCTAGGTACTACTTCCTTCTGCTCCTGTATCATACCTAACATTATTATACCCCTCTTTGAAATCCTTGTCAACTAGTCTTTCCTTAAAGAAGTGTTGAAATATTAATTGGGATATGTCCATCTCTTTTCCTTTGCCTTTGTCAATCTTGACTGCATTAATTGAGATAGGGGGAGCAAGGACTTTCTCTCTTTCCTTATTAATCATTCCCAAAGTTTCTTCTCTTATCTTATTTTTTCCAAGCTTAATCTCATTAACCTTTCTCTTTTTGTAGGTAGCCTGCTTATTACCATTCAACCAGAATTCTTTTTTCAATGACTTATCAACATCCTCAGCATATACCCCCCCACTATTCTTAAGAGGCCATCCCTTCTATTTCACCTTATACTGTAGCTTCCCTGTTCTAGGCTGTGACCTGAATTCCAAAACTCTTTCTACCTCATACCTATCTTTCTTAACTGGTCCTGGTTTTTCCAGAGTTCTGGAAGGGAACAGTTTATTTGGATTAGGGAAGAAGGGTTTCAGAAGGGAGGTGTAGAAGGAATTGTTGATATTATTGAGGTCAGGGAAGTCAGTGAAGTCAAGTTTAGCATTTTGACTCCATGGTGAATATTTAGTAATAGTGAAGGGGCCTATCCATTTAGGGGATAGTTTGGAGGAGTGGTATCTTGCTGGTAGGTTTTTTGTTGACAGCATCACCTGATCATTAACTTTGTAATCAGGAGGGGCTCTTCTGTGTTTGTTGGCTTGCTGAATTTGGTCCTTTTTTGCTTTAGTAAGGTTTTCAGCAACCTGGTAAAATCTGGTTGTAGGGTTTGAATAGGTAGGTATAGGGTGAGGTAGGATAGGTGCAGACAAATTTGGCTGGTATCCTAGCTTGGTGACAAAGGGGGAAAATCCTCTTGTAGCACTAACTCTTGCATTCACCTCTATTTAAACAGAAGGTATGGCTTGCACCCAATTCATTCCCTATTCCAGCTTCTTAGCTGCAAACATAGGAATAATTGTCTTATTCTTTCTTTCACTTATCCCATCAGTCTGAGGGTGATATGTGGAAGATGCTTTATGCAAAATTCCATTCTTCTGCATCCAATCTTGAAATGTAGTAGACATAAATAAGGGGTCTTGGTCAGAAACAATTTCATAAGGAAATCCCACATTAGGCTTAATGAATCTTTCAAAGATATCAATAACTCCTAATATGTCAATATTATCTGCAATAGGAAGTAAAAATGTAAAATCAGAATGCCTGTCAGTCATGACTAATAACTTATGAAATGTCAACATATGCGGCTTGTCATCAACAGGAGTTCTGTACTCAAGGGTAAATTCAGTACATGAAATCATAACAGGTTCCATACTAAGAAAATCCATAGCCATGCTACCCAATGGCCTATTAGATACATTCAGAGGAGTTAGGAATCTAGGGGGTCCCTATGTAGATCCTTTGGTGATTTGGCAGGTTTCACAACTCCTCACAAATTCTTCAACCTGCTTATAAAAATCCTGAAAGATGTACTTATTGGTAAGCTCATGTACTGTTTTTGCAAGTCCTCTATGTCCAGTGGTGACATGTACTTGTTGTATAACTTGAAGGGATTCAGAGGCAGGGTTACCTTTAACTTGTAGTCCTTTAGGAATAACCATCCTCCAGGCAAAATTCTTTAACAGGTATATGAATCCATCCTGTACCTTTGCTATAGGTACCTGCTCTCCTTTTTTAACTCTTAAGTACAGTGGTCCAAACACTATATCTTTTTCCATCTCTTCTCCATAATGCCATTCTAACTCATGATCTCTTATCCACTCAGCAATTACCAAATCTAGTTCCATGCTTTTATCATTATCCTGGACTCCTAATGCCTTTTTCAGGTGGTTACTATTGTGGAAGGGCTTATTGAGGGCCTTCAGGTTATTTTTTCTAGTGTCACAGGAGCTGACAATGTTTTTGTTCAGGTTATGGTAACCAAGACAATACTTGCATCTTGGTATCTCTTTTCCTCCTGTGGTAGTGACTTTTGGGAGTCTTGGGCATAGGTGAGACCAGTGACCATCTTGGTTGCATATGCTGCATTTCCTGATAGTTTCTGTTGGTAGTGGATAGAGTTTGTTATCAAGGGGGCATTTGTTGCTGAGATGAGTGGTCTCTATGCAGTTGGTACATCTGGGAGGAGGAAATTTAGTGTGTCTGGGATAGTCCTCCTTGAAGTGCCCAAATGCCCAGCATTTGTCACAAAGATTAATACCAGGGTCTTTGTTGTTGCATTGGGAGGTATTGTGGTCCACTTTACCATATTGGGAACAGAACTTTTTGCCCTGAGTTCTGTTGGAGGAGGATGGGAGGATTGGATCCTCAGGGAAAATGTCAGGAAGGGTGCTGACAGAGGATGCAGGTGAGGCTCCTAGAGGAGGAGGAGGCTGGAAGTGCACCTTCTTGTTGTCTGCCTCATCCTTGCACTTAGGTGAGGCTGCCCTTCTCTTCAAGGTACCTTCAAGAGTAGGGTTCCACTCTTGAAGATTTCCCACAACCATAGAACCCCTGTCAGCCCTTCTCAAGGACTGTTCCATCTGTTCTGTAGTCATGGGTGCCCTTGTTCATTCCCATTCCTCAAACTCCTCTAAGTCATTGTTCTGATCCACAAGGGTCTATTCCTGTAGATCTTCTGCCTCAGAGGCAGCAAAAGTAGAGGGAAAGGATGTACAAGGTCTTTTGTTAATTCCTATTTCAAACTTGTGTTTTCTTGTAACTGACCTTCCTCTCTCTTTATCCTCTTGTTGTTGTTGTTGTTGGGCCTGGGCCCTGGTAGTGGTGGCAGCAGTTTGGACTGCTGCTGGCTCCTGCTGGAGCTGTCTGAGACTGAAATTTCTTTGTGGGGTGTTAGATTCATCAGGTTCAGGGTCATCTTCAACTGTGGCTTTATACCTTTCAGCCTCAAAGACTGCATTTAGGCCTTCTCTGTCATGCCAGACAGGCCTAGTGCTATCAACCTCCTGCACTTGTCTTGGTGGGAGGTTGGTGGTGGTGATTTGGAGAGGAGGGAGTCTCCTTCTCCTTTGGATGGTATTGGGAGATTGTCTCCCAAGAATTAGTGGAGACACTGGTTGTAAGGAAGTTACATTCCATTTCCCAATGAAATGTAACTCCCATTACATACCAACTTTTAACCTAGTAGAATAAGATATTATCAGGCCACCAGCGTCGGCCGGCAGATGATAATAAAGGTATAGTAACTCATGTATTTCATTATAGTAATGAGCGTGACCATTGGAAGGGTCACGCGATACTTGTAGTTCTATTTCCTAGTAGTTTCTGGCAGTTTCTATCATGTTGATTTCAAATCATGTAATGGGTCAGATGATGGCGCACTGCCCCAGCACTGCCCCAGCACTGCCCCACTGTGGACAGTATATAGTCCCCTGAATTCCCCTTTGTTGGAGGAGCGTTCAAGTGAGTTTAAGCCAGTGATAGTACAGAAACAGTATAGTAGAAAATAATAACAGTATTGAGCTATTATATTCTGGGCCCGTTTGGGCCCATCTCCCTCTATTTTTCAATAACAAGTTATAGGCCGGTCGGGCCTATCTTTTACAACTAGAGCGACAATAGAATATATATAGCAAGATATACTTAAACAGAAGCTATAGGTTCCGTGCACCTATAGTTTGCTGTAGTAAACTCTAGTACTGCCGCCCGGCAGTAGAGAGTTGGTTATGAAGCACGCCGCCTTACTTTACACTGGTCTCCCAGTAGCTCCTCTGATTCTGAGCTAGTTTGGGGAAGGCATTGGTGGTGATGAAGAATATGGGGGAGGAGTTTTCCTGAAAGTTTGTATTGGGATAGAGAGGTGGTTGCTTACTACTGGATGTTGTAGTAATGAAGCTGTATGGTGAGAAGACTGTCCAGTAGAGGGGATTCTAGAGGGACTATATACTCCTCTAGACAGTACATCTACTATATGGTTGTCCTTGCCCTAAATGTATTCTAGGGCTAGGTCAAACTGACTCATAGTTTCTTGCCACCTTCTCTTCATCTAACTTTCAGGGATACTATCCATAAATGTGACTAAGGGTTTGTGATCTGTTTGGATGATTACCTTATGACTATAACGAGGGTTCCGGGGACAAGGCGACCAAGCAGTACATCGGGGCGAGGACAAGGACGAGGTAACACATACGTAGGAACGCTACGTGTGTGATCAGGGGAAAGGCTAGGGGCAAGGGCAACAGGCAAGAGGGGCAGAGGGCAAGGAGCACGAGACACGCGGAGGCAGTTGCCGCGTGTATCAGAGGGGGGCAGCTGTGCTGTAGAGTTATTCACGAGACAAGGCAAGACAAGGGGGTGTACAAGGGAGGTACACCTTCACGGAGAAACAAGGTCCTGTATTAGGTATACAAGACGTTGGATGGGGATCCAACGACAGTACGAGGGACAGGCTCTATATATACATAACTTGGTCAGGGCAATGGGGGGAATAAGCTTCCCAATCTCAGAAGCCAAGGAAAAGGTAACGATAACGATAACCCATCCTCTGCGATCGCAGGTGATGACAAAGACAAAGACAATAATGGCAATGACCCGTCACCTGCGATCGCAGGTGATGACAACTGAACATACGGTTGTTACACTATCCTCCGTTTAGGCTGGAGCTCCAGGGACTAGGAGGCCTGGGCACGATAACCGGCAAAATCAACAGAGAAGACAACAACAACGGTAGAAACAAGAACCCCAACTCCAAACAACAACAAGAATACAAAAGGTCTGACATCATTCAACTGGGCGAGGCTTCCTCGGGTATCGTTGGTGGAACAGGGTGACCAAATCCTGCGCATTCTCCAAGTCCTCTGCAGGTTGCCAGGTAGTCTCCTCATCCCCTAACCACTTGACCTTATACTGAACTCGTCTGTAGAGTTTCCTTGTATCCAGTACCTCCTCAACCTCCCACTCCTCTTCACCTGCGATCACCACTGGAGGAGGTGGGGGGTGCTTTTGCCCGGGAAGGGGATCGTCGGCAGCTGGCTCGATCTCCGAGACATGAACGACCGGATAGAGCTTGATATCCTTGGGAAACCTCAGCCGATAAGCATGAGTGCCCACAGCTGCTAACACCTCATAGGGGCCTAGGAACTTGTGATCCAGCTTGCGTTCCGTTCGGAAGTGCCTGCTGGAGAGCCACACCTTGTCTCCTGGCTGATATCTGAGGGCTGGCAACCATGATCCATTGGCATACTCAGCTTACCGGGCTTGCGCATATCCCAGCTCGGCTTTCAGCGATTCCAACCGCGAACTCCTTAGCTGGGGGGTGGGCTTTTTGCAGGGGCGCCAGGGCATCCACGAACCAGGGGTGCCAACCGTAATTAGCCAGGAAAGGGGAGGTTTTGGAGGATTCCGAGAACTGGTTGTTCGCAGCGAATTCGCAGGTGGCCAGCAATGAAACCCAGTTATCCTGCTAGTAATTGACAAAGGCCCGCAGATATTGCTCCATAATGGCGTTCATCCTCTCCGATTGGCCGTCCGTCTGTAGGTGATATGCCGTTAACAGGCATACTTTGATCCCCAGAAGTTCGCAGAAGGCTTGCCAGAATTCTGAGGTAAACTGAGGGCCACGGTCGGATATGATCGACTCAGGAAGGCCATGGTATCGTAATACATTGTTGAGGTAGAGGTTGGCTAACTCTGGGGTGGAGCAGGTGTCCTGGCAAGGTATAACATGCCTCATTTTCGTCAACCGATCTACCACTATCAAGATGGCATTGAACGCCAAATCTTCTGGTAACCCTGTCATGAAGTCCATAGTCAAGTGCAGCCATGGCCGATCAGGGATATCCAGAGGTTTCAGGGTCCCATACGGGTCATGGCGGACAGGCTTAGCAAGCTTGCAAACATGGCAGTTCCGTACGTACCACTCCACTTCCTTCCGATGGTCAATCCATGTGTATTCCCTGGCCAGAAGCTCTAACGTTTTGGCCACTCCAGGGTGACCTGCAACCAGGCTGTCATGGTGTTCCTTGATCAATCGAAGGCGCAGCTCTCCTTTCAGCACATACAGCCATTCGAGGTAGTGGAGGAGGCCTTCCTGGATGGTACACTCGGCTAGGGAGATCTTGGGGTGGCGGTGCTGGCCAGAATCCACTGCGGTGATAATTTCCTTGGCTAGGGGTTCGTCCTCATATGCCTGTCTCACTAGTTGTCGGAGGTCAGCCTCAGCTTCCACATCAGCCTCAGCCTCAGCTTCAGCTTCTGCAAGGGTATTGGCCGCCAGGTCAAGATTTTCGGGTTTCAGTACCACCTGATTCTGGTACTTCAGCCTTTCATCCCTCCCTTTAGGGAGATCTCCTGATCTCCTGGTCAGTATATCCAGCTTACCACCAGCTTTTCCGGGTCAGTACTTGATCTTAAAGTTGAACCGAGAGAGGAATTCCGACCACCTGGCCTACCGTCGGTTGAGCAGCTTGGTGGTGGTAAAGTACTCAAGGTTCTTATGGTCGCAAAGTACTTCGATAATCCCCTTAGCTGACTCCAGGTGTGGCCTCCATTCCTCGAATGCTCGCACGATGGCCATCAGCTCCTTGTCGTAAATTTCGTAGTTGCACTCAGCTGGGGAGTGCTTTTTCGAAAAGTAGGCCACTGGGTGGAAGATGCCGTTGACATACTGAGAGAGGATTCCCGCGGAGACATAATCGGAAGCATCGGTTTCGACGACACATTCCTGGTCAGGGTGGAAATGTGCCAGGATCGGTGCTGAGCAGAAGGCTTCCTTGAGGTTCTGGAAGGCCAACTGAGCTTCTGGATTCCAGTCGAAGCGCCGGTCTTTTTTGGTCAGGGCGGTGAGGGGGGCTATGATCTTCGAATATCCCAGAATAAAACGCCGGTAGAAGTTGGCGAACCCCAGGAATACCTGGACATCCTTGAGAATCGCTGGGATTTGCCATTCCTGGACAGCGGTAACCTTGGCAGGGTCCATCCTGATGCCCTCCGTGGTGATGATTAACACCAGATACTTGACCTCTTGCACATGAAACTCGCATTTCTCGGGCTTGAGGTACAATCCGGCTTGCTCCAGCTTTTCCAACACCTGCCGGACATGAATCTTGTGTTCTGCTAGGGTATCCGAATAAATCAAGATATCGTCGAGGTAAGCCATGCAGAACACATCCAAGAAGTCTCGCAGTGTGTCATTGATAAAGTGTTGGAAAGAGGCCGGGGCGTTGGTTAAGCTGAAGGGCATGACATTGTACTCGAAGTGGCCATAGCGAGTTCGGAAGGCCGTTTTCCACTCCTCCCCCTCGGCAATCCGTACCAGGTTGTATGCCCCTCTCAAATCCAGTTTGGTGAACCATTTGGCCTTGGAAAGCCTGGCTAATGTCTCCTGGATTAGAGGCAGAGGATACCTGTTCTTGACCGTTATCTTGTTCAGGCTACGATAGTCCACACACAATCGAAGAGAGCTGTCCGATTTTTTCACAAACAGTACAGGAGCACCCACTGGAGAAGAGCTATGGCGAATGAAGCTCTTGTTGAGGTTTTCCTCCAGGTATTTCTTTAGGGCCTCCAGCTCCAACTGGGACATTCCATAGAGGGGCCCATAGGGGGGGGTCTTACCCTCTATCAGCGGAATAGTATGGTCATATAGCCGGTGGGGTGCGAGCTTTTCTGCGGCCTTCTCCGAGAACAGGTCGATGAATTCGTGGTATTCGTCCGGTACCATGGACTTCCACTCCTCCTTCGACCGTGTCTTATTAATCTCCAGGTTCACCTCGTGTATGGACAGGGCATGAGCCTTCAGCTTGTGCCTCCTGGTGAGGTAAGCGAAAGCCCCTGCCCCGATGAAGCTAACGTTCAGAGGCTTTTGGGGAACAGGGGGCATAGGGGGAACAGGGGGCATAGAGGCAATAGGGGGCACAGGGGGAACAGGGGGCACAGGGGGAACAGGGGGCACAGGGGGAACAGGGGGCACCGGGGGAACAGGGGAATTGGCATCGAGGTGCGCAGGCAGGTGCACCACCTGAGTCAGGTGGATTATCGGGGTAGGAAAGGCACACAACCTAGTGATGGTGGCCTTTGGGTTCCCGCAGTGCTTTTTGCAATATTGGCTGTTAAACTGCAGGGTATAGGAGCCGAAGCTGACCGATACATCGTGCATTCTAAGCCAGGGGATTCCAAGGACAATTGGGTATTTGAGCTTTGTCACGAACATTGAGAGGTTTGCCTCGGAGTGATCCCCGACTAGGGCAGGCACGCACGCAATATCGGTGATATCCCCGGAGGAGATGGGTCGACCGTCAATGACATCCAGAACACAGGGGGTTTTGAGCTTGGACGTGGGTATGGAGAATTTACTAACAAAGGCCTGGTCAACGAATGCAATTCCTGAGGCTCCGCAATCTATGAGTGCTGACGTGGTAATTGTTCTATCATTATTGATTTTGAGGGAGATAGATACAACAAAATGCTCACTGAACAAGCAAGATTCGTCAATAACAGAAGAAGCGGAAGATATAGAAAATGCAGACAAAGACAAAGGTAAGCGGCCTGGAGCAGGTCCCTTGCTAGTGTCAGTAACTAGGCAAGGGACTCTCCTTTTCCCGACTCTTCAACTTCTTCAATCCGTGATTCGGATATGGCATGGGCGGCCAGGGAGCGGTTCTTGCGGAGGGGACACGCCGTGATGAAATGGTCCCCCTTCCCACATGCAATGCACAAACCCTGAGTGCGGCGACGGTCCCTTTCCTCCTGGGTAAGACGAGGCCTACCTGCTAACAGGTCCATGGGGGCAGCCCCACCCGCTACCAAGGAGGGGTGCGCAGGCTTGTTGACTGGTGTGGGTGGTTGTTGTTGGGTGCGTGCTGTCAGAAATGGTGTACGAGGAGTTGAGGTCAGGAGTGTCTTTTGGGGGGCTCTGAGTGCCGCTGTCTGCTGTTCCACCCAGCTAGCTTGTTCAATAAGTCCCTCCAGGGTCTTGGTCGGTGGGCAGTAAACCAGAGCCTTTTTCAGCTCGAAGGTAAGCCCGTCTTTGAACTGATCAAGCTTGGCTTCATCATTCCAATTGAGCTCTGCTGCTAGCCTGGAGAACTCAGCGATATAGGCTGACAGTTCATTGTGTTTTTGCTTGAGGTCTCGCAGGGCCCTGCTGGCAGTTCCTTTAGAATCCGGGTCACTGAAGACTCGGTCCAAGATTGCCATTAGTGCTGGGATGTCTACCAGAACAATCCCCGTGGCCTTGACGAAGGGCTGTACCTGGTCCATGGCCTTACCCTCCAGTAGGCCATAGACGTATGAGAGCTGGTGGTGGACGGTAGGGAACTTCGGCGAGTCCCCAGAGAGTTTTATCTGCACAGAGTTTTTCCATGCTCGTAGCCGGCCCCGGTCTCCATTAAACTTGGGCGGGGTGGGTAGGTCTTGTGTTTTCTAGTTTTTTTGACCATCGGTCAGGTCCAAAGCGCGAGTCAGTCTCCGGATGGTTATCTTGTCCTCTGCTGCATCTTCTCGGAGGAGGGTTATTTCATCTTCAGCTTCTCGGATTCGCCTTTCGGCTTTCTGAAGGTCCGCTCCTTGTTGTTCGCCGATGGCATAAGTATCTGTGAATATCTCGATCACAGTTCGTCAGTATGCTGATAGTTCTGTCGGGTCTGATGGGATCGGAGTCGCCCTCCAGGCTGCGAATCTATCGGTGGGTAGTGGAATGTTCGCGGACATCGTACCGGTTGGTCTGAAAGATCCAATGTAGTGTAACGAGGGCTTCGGGGACAAGGCGACCAAGGGGTACGCCGGGGCGAGGACAGGGACGAGGTAACACACACGTAGGAACGCTATGTGTGTGATCAGGGGAAAGGCTAGGGGCAAGGGCAAGAGGCAAGAGGGGCAGAGGGCAAGGAGCACGAGACACGCGGAGGCAGTTGCTGCGTGTGTCAGAGGGGGGCAGCTGTGCTGTAGAGTTATTCACGGGACAAGGCAAGATGAGGAGGTGTACAAGGGAGGTACACCTTCGCGGAGAGACAAGGTCCTGTATTAGGTATACAAGACGTTGGATAGGGATCCAACGATAGTACGAGGGACAGGCTCTATATAT
The DNA here is from genome assembly GCA_015179025.1 of Terfezia claveryi. Classification (NCBI taxonomy): domain Eukaryota; kingdom Fungi; phylum Ascomycota; class Pezizomycetes; order Pezizales; family Pezizaceae; genus Terfezia; species Terfezia claveryi. The sequence continues at coordinate 17,609 of WHUX01000401.1, read as the reverse complement.
ACATAACTCGGACAGGGCAATGGGGGGAATAAGCTTCCCTATCTTGGAAGCCAAGGAAAAGGTAACGATAACGATAACCCATCACCTACGATCACAGGTGATGACAAAGACAAAGACAACAATGGTAATGACCCGTCACCTGCGATCGTAGGTAATGACAACTGAACACACGGTTGTTACAATGACCCTGTAATTTAGGCCTGAAATACCTCAGTGAGTTAACAATTGCTAATAACTCCTTATCAGTTGTTGTGTAATTCATTTGTCCATCATTCAATTTCCTAGAGTGAAACTCTGCTGGCCTGATAGTACCATTCTCCATTTGGCCAATCTATCCTGAGATCCCTGTATTGCTGGCATCTGTAATCAAATAGATTGGAAGGCCTGAGTCATGATTAATTGGCTTAAGCACTTTATTGCTCATTATTAGCTCTGTAATTCTCACAAATGACTCATTATGCAAGGGAGTCCACATGTGCTTTTTTATTGACCCTTGCAATTCTGATAGTGGTTTGGCTACAGCTCCCAATTCTGGACAAAACCTTCTCAAGTAATTAACTATCCCTAGAAATTTCTGCAATTTCTTCTTTGAGTCAGGGATAGGGTAATTTGCTATTGAGTTGATTTTTTCTGGATCCATTTCTAACCCTTGCTTGGTGACAATAAATCCTAGTACTTTCAGCCTTGGGGCTAGGATTTGGCATTTCTTTTTGTTGAAGAAAAACTTTTCCCTGGCCAATATTCTGCAAATCCCTCTCAACACTTCTTTATGTTCCTTCTGGGTATCTGTTCCTATCAAGATGTCATCTAAATAAACCATGACTGTTTTTCCAATATAATCCTTCAGTAACCAATTCATAGCCCTCATCATAGTTGCAGGTGCATTGCAATCTCCTTGCTGCATGACTAGTGAGTCAAATTTCCCTAGATAATTTGTGAAGGTGCTATGTTTTACTGATTCATGTGCATGCCTAATATTGTGATACCCATCTGCTAGATCAGCTGCTGAAATAGATTCCTTGCTAGCTATCCAATCCAATATTGCTTTGATATTTGGCATGGGTGTTTTATCCTTTTGCACTAGCTTATTTCTGGGCACACAGTGTAGCAAGAATCTAGCCTGTTGCTTACCATTCTTGTCTAAATCCCTTTTAGGCTGGGTAAACATAAGGATACTATTGAGAGAACTAGATGAAACTATTCTCCCAGATTCTAGTTCAGTCCTCATTTTATCTATAACTTGGTCTAAAAACCTAGTATAATTTGTATAATATGCAGATTCCCAAGTTGCTCCTTCAGGGACTATAATTTTGTGTTGCATGATGTCATAAGGTTCCCTGATAGGAGGCAGTGCTGTAGGTTTCTCATCTGGGAATAGTTCAGGGAATTCTTCAAATATATTAAACTCCTTTTCTTCCAGATTAACTGCATTTGTAATAACTGGAGAGCTTTCATCACCTTCTAGCTCTGACCAGTCTGATGAGTCAAACCACTCTTCTGACCATTCCTGGTCTTCTTCTAGGTCTTCTGACAGATCATACTGTATCCAGGGTATTGCTATTGTTGGTTTTGGGTAGTGTATTAATCTACCTCCAACCTCAGTCACAATAGCCATTGGATCATCTCTTTTGAACCAATCCTTTTCTGTCCTGCCTATATTCATGGCTGCAGTGGTGACTCTTGCAAGTGTGTCCTTGGTTTTAAGCATATTAATATCAATCTTTGTCCTGTGTGTAGGTTGTATAGTAATTGCATTATCTTTAACATTTATAATTGCTTTATAATTCCTCAGTGCAGGTTCACCAAATATATCATCCTAGTCCTTCAGGTTGGCTACATAGAATGTCCTAGTTTCTTGGTATCCTTGTAGATTTACTGTGACTGTTGCTGTATTTGTCATTTGAGATCTGCTACCTTTATTTGCAGTTTCTAGAGGTTTCTTGCTGATCTCTTTCAGGGGTATATTGAATAGCTGACAATAATTTGCTGATATCAAGTCTCCACCTAATGTGTATGGATCAAATAGTGCATAAGCAATATGTCCATTAATTTTAATTTCAGCTGCATTAGAAGTTCTGTGGCTTTCTGGCACTAAGAACTTCTTTGAGTTATTAGGGTTTCTTATAACCTATAGTATAGCTGACTCTTGTTGTTTCACATCAATCTCCTGATAAGCTGTTTTAACTTTCTGTGGGGGCCATGTATTATTAGGCCTGAAAGGCTAGTAGGGGGGAAATCTTCTGACTCCTGGTCTAGATCCCATATATTGGTAAGCTGAAGATACCTTCTTAATAGGGCAGTCCCTAGAATTGTGACGTGTTTTCCCACAGTGATAACAGGACCCTGTCCTTGCAGCTTCTTCCCTTTTCCTTTCCTGCTCTGCATAAGGTGTATATTTAGTTTTATCCTTTCTAGCATTAGAGAAGTTGCTATAGAGTCCTCCTGATCCACCCCTTTTGCCAGCAACTTTAGTTGCATTACTAGCTACCTTATCAGGTAATTTAAATTCAGACTTAGTCCATTCCATAGGTTTGCCAGGACCCCATTGCTTATCAGCCTTCTTTTGGTGCTGATGCAACGATTTAGTTTTCTGTTTTAGTACATCCTCCTGAACTGCAATCTTGTTCAATATTTCCTTAAAGGTTGACTCATATGATATCAATCCTTTGACTTTAGCCCTAAGCCAGGGTACTAGTCCATCTACTAGTTTCATTTTTAGTGCATGATCACTTATCATATCTTTTCCATTCAAATCCTTACACTTAATTTTGAATTCTTCCAGGTTCTGTACATACTGTATGACAGTAATATCTGGTTTCTGATGGTATGACAGGTATTGTTTCCATAAGACTTCAGGTGCCACTGTAGAGATGAGTTTACTTCTCAGTTTTAACATGAATTCATGGAAATTCCTGTCCTTAACATCAGTTTTCTCAGAGCAATACTGATTATACCAAGTCTGAGCACTCTTCTCAAACATAAAGCTTGCTCTATCTAGGCTTTCCCAACTTGCTATATCCATCCCTTGATACTCTACCCACTTCTACAACTGTTGCACATAATTGTCAAAGGTAGTTTGATCCCTCCATTTCTCTGATACTCCATTAATCATTAGGGAATTGGGGATTTTTGCAATTTTGTTTGCCTTTTTAACTAGAGATTTGCTAATCTGTTGTGATGGTATTTTTTGACCAGTCTTTTTAGACCATTCGAGGTGGTAAGGGCTAGGCTCCCTAGTTGACCTTTTCTTTCTGTCATCATCAGAGCCATTATCTGACTCATCACCCTCAGATCCAGATCCTGAGTCCTCACTTCCACCTCCAGCCACACCACTAGAGCTTCTTCTAGACTTCTTGTCAGGAGTCTTATCCTTTTTGGTATGTGTTGGCTTTTTCCTATCTTTAGGTGGTGGTAGCATGTCTTTTTCAGATATTTCTTCAACATCTGTTTCATAATTTCCATCATCTTCTTCCTCATACTGCACACTTTTCCCCTTACCCTTGCCTCTAGCTACAAACAGTTTCCTACCTATCTCTTTATGAGTTTCCACAGGTTCTGTTATTGGAGGCACTATTTCTGGTGTTTCCAGATTATATAGGTTACCCATGAGCATGTACTGTGTTAGGAAAGGCCAGTTTAATGCTAGCTAAGGAACTCCATTACATGGGTTATATATTGGGTAAGGCTATACTGCTTTTGAGGTAGATGAGAGTTGAAAGTCCATTTGAACTGACTTGTCAAATTGTTCTTTCTGTTGAAAAATCATGAACTTTTCTACTGCTTTAGCTAGTAGTTTCTTTTTCCTTTTTGATAATATGTTGTTTATTATTAGGTATACAAATACCTGTGTTATTCTTTGGAACTATGACACTTCATTTTTGTCCCAAAAGGCTTTTGTTGCAGGAGGTGTTGTAATCTTTATTTCAGGCATAACATTATTGGCCTCAATAATTATTTCCCTTGTCTCCACTTCCTTATTTGGAATATCTTTTCCAACTGGAATTTTCTTTTTAGGGGTATTGACTAATTTGGCCTTGAGTGCTTCTAGCTCCTCACTTGTCATTGCCTTTCTCCTGCCTTTCCTAGCTCTAGCTCCTCCTTCCATTACACTAGTACTTTTTTGTTTAGGAGTATCTATGTCTATCAGATATTATACCACTGATTCCTTGGACTCTGTTTCTTCTATTCCTGTTTTCTTTAAGGTTGATCCTGATGAGGAAGGGTCTATTTCTTATCAACTTCCTTCTTATCCTCTATCTGTTACTTCTGATACCAAGGTTGATTATGGTAAGAGAGAGAGGAGATTGAAGGGAAAAATGGTAACTTTTTTTAATGAGATTGTTGTAGGAGCAGGGTTTCCTTTAAATACTGGTAAAGAAGTTGAGTGGAAGGATAAGGGTTGGACTGCTATGTACTTGTGTTCTTTTTGGAGGAGAGGTACAGAAACTTTCCTTGTTCTGCTTACTGGGAGAATTCCCAATTTTTCTTTAGGCTAGGTAGAGAGTGGGGCTGGGATACTCTCTGGAGTTTAGATGTTGATAGGACTAGTTCCTATAATCCTTACTCTTATTGGACTTCTGAGGCTGTTTCTAGGTCTCAGAGCTACCAGTTTAGATAGTTTGTTGTTTTCTTTATATTTGCCAGTTAAATATAGTTGTTTTTGCCCTCTTATGCTCTTTGCTACTATTTCTAGGCTTTTATTGGTTGCTATTTGCTAAAATAGGCTTATTGTTGCTATTTGGGGGATAGTCTTACTGCTGACTGTCAGACTTTGGTGCTACTATGCTTAATGCTGTAGGCTTATACTGGCTTTAGTTTCTTCTCTTGTTGGTAGAAACTTTGTTGATTAGGTAAGGTTGATCAGGCCTTTCTAGTTAGGTAAGAATCAAGTTCTTAGGTTAAAAAAATGTAATATATAGTAGGGGGACTGGATAATCAGATTAGATAAGACCTTATCTTATCTAATCAGATTGTCTCAAACTAGTACTATATACTACAAAGTAGATTACTAATAGTGTATTGTTTATCCTCACTATTAAAGTTATTACTAGTAGCATAAGATTACTGTAATAGGTAAAGTAGTATAGAAGTGCAAACATCACAAAGGAATATAGTTTGCCTTTATGGCATCTGACGCCTTCGTGCTACTAATGACAAACTGCCAGTTACCGGCGCGCTCCGCTGTTTCTCTGTCTTCCCGATGCCGGCTTTTCACAGGCTGCCTGCTGACACTGGCACTACATGGTCCTCCTCCTGACCCTGACGTTCTTGCACAATTATCAAGAACAAGCTCTGACGCTATGTCTTGGGAGGTACTGCCCTGGTGCTGTGTTTTCTGAGGTGCCGCCGTGATGCGTGTCTTTAACATCGACGCCCTGGCACAACTACCTGATAGGCAAACCACTGTGTGCACTCAGAGCATGGAGGTGATAGCAGCTATACATTGCAAGAACTATGTACATTTGAATTTCTATATACATAGCTGAGCTATAGATGCGCTTCCAATGAACAATTCCCTCATGCATCCCACTTGAACTTATCTTGCGCATATGCCTCCAAAAATTCTAGCGGTTCCCTGATCTGAGCCGTCTGCAAAGTCGTTATCGCCGTGCTTTGATCTAATAATATCCATATAGCTATTAACAACAGAACGCTGATATCGTGAGATTGCACATACCTAGAGCTACCCAATTGCTGGCTGATGTAGTCATCCACTGCCATGAGCAATGCCTATTACTAGAGCAATTAGCTATGCGTTCCCATAAAGTCCGTGGATTTGCTGGCGAGTTCACGTCCCTAGGTATGTCTATGCATATAGATGGGGAATATCTCGGGAGTGCACTTCTGGAGTCCTAAGAGCAATTAGCTATGCCTTCATATACAGTCCGCTGGTTTTCTGGCGAGTTCACGTACCTGGCTATGCCTGTGTCTGCGCATATAGATTGGGGATATATTGGAACTGCACTGGCGGAGTCCTAAGAGCAATTAGCTAGAGTCCGCTAGTTTTCTGGCGAGTTCATGTACCTAGCTATGCCTGTGTCTGCGCATATAGATTGGGGATATATCGGAACTGCACTGGCGGAGTCCTAAGAGCAATTAGCTATACATTCACATAGAGTCCGCTGGTTTTCTAGCCAGTTCACGTACCTGGCTATACCTGTGTCTGCGCATATAGATTGGGGATATATTGGAACTGCACTGGCGGAGTCCTAAGAGCAATTAGCTAGAGTCCGCTAGTTTTCTGGCGAGTTCATGTACCTAGCTATGCCTGTGTCTGCGCATATAGATTGGGGATATATCGGAACTGCACTGGCGGAGTCCTAAGAGCAATTAGCTATATATTCACATAGAGTCCGCTAGTTTTCTGGCCAGTTCACGTACCTGGCTATGCCTGTGTCTGCCCATATAGATTGGAGATATATCGGAACTGCACTGGCGGAGTCCTAAGAGCAATTAGCTAGAGTCCGCTGGTTTTCTGGCGAGTTCACGTACCTAGCTATGCCTGTGTCTGCGCATATAGATTAAGGATATATCGGAACTGCACTGGCGGAGTCCTAAGAGCAATTAGCTATACATTCATATAGAGTCCGCTGGTTTTCTAGCGAGTTCACGTACCTAGCTAGTTATGTCTCCGCATATAGATGGGGGATATCTCAAGAGTGCACTGGGGGAGTCCTAACCTCAGCTTGACCTGCCGCCGACTGGCTGGTTGAGTTACCTGTACAAAGAGGGGGCGCATGTGCTCTCGTGTTATGTTCGTTCATGCATGCCTGGAAATATGTCTCGGTTGACGCGGCCGACAAATATGTGTGATTGGCGGGAAGGCAGATTGGCGCACGCTGGTGTGACAGATCAGCACATGCATGTTTCAGGCCAAATATGCTCACCAGCCGTGAGATTACTGAAGTGGGTAATAGGTATGGAAGAGGAGCCCTCATGGCAGGCTTATAAATATGGACTTGTTTATGCAAGAAACTCATGCTTTGAGACTTATATATATATATATGCAAGAAACTTATGCTTTTCGAGGCTTATATATAGATATACGAGAAACTCATGCTTTGAGACTTATATATATATATATGCGAGAAACCCATCATTAGTTTCATCTGGAAGCCTCGAAAAGCATGAATATATATATAAGTCTCAAAGCACGAGTTTCTCGCATATATATATATATATCTCTAAAGCACAAGTTTCTCGCATATATACTACTAAGCCTCAAGAGAACGAGTTTCTCACATATATATATATATAACTCCAAAGCATGAGTTTCCCGCATATATACTAATAAGCCTCAAAAGCATGAGTTTCTCGCATATATATCTAGAAACCTCGAAAAGCATGAGTATATATATATCTCCAAAGCACGAGTTTCCCACATATATATCTGGAGCCTCGAAAAGCATGAGTATATATATAAGTCTCAAAGCACGAGTTTCTCGCATATATGTATATATATATTTCAAAGTACGAGTTTCCCGCATATATATATATAAGCCTCAAAAAGCATGAGTTTCTCGCATATCTATATATAAGCCTCGAAAAGCATGAGTTTCTCGCATATATATATATATAAGCCTCAAAGTATGAGTTTCTTGCATATATATCTCCAAAGTACGAGTTTCCCGCATATATATATATAAGCCTCGAAAAGCATGAGTTTCTCGCATATCTATATATAAGCCTCAAAAAGCATGAGTTTCTCGCATATATATATATATAAGTTTCAAAGCATGAGTTTCTCACATAAATAAGTCCATATTTACAACCCTGCCATGAGGGCTCCTCTTCCATACCTATTACCCACTTCGGTAATCTCACGGCTAGCGGGTATATATGGCCTGAAACATGCATATGCTGATCTGTCATACCAGCGTGCGCCAATCTGCCTTCCGCCAATCACACATATTTGTCGGCCGCGTCAACCGAGATATATTTCCAGGCATGCGTGAATGAACATAACACGAGAGCACGTGCGCCCCCTCTTTGCACAGGTAACTCAACCAGCCAGTCGGCGGCAGGTCAAGCTGAGGTTAGGACTCCCCCAGTGCACTCTCGAGATATCCCCCATCTACATGCGGAGACATAGCTAGCTAGGTACATGAACTCGCCAGAAAACCAGCGGACTCTATGTGAATGTATAGCTAATTGCTCTTAGAACTCCGCCAGTCAAGTTCCGATATATCCCCAATCTATATACGCAGACACAGGCATAGCTAGGTACGTGAGCTCGCCAGAAAACCAGCGGACTCTAGCTAATTGCTCTTAGGACTCCGCTAGTGCAGTTCCGATAATATGCACAGACACAGGCATAGTTAGGTACGTGAACTGGCCAGAAAACCAGCGGACTCTATGTGAATGTATAGCTAATTGCTCTTAGGACTCTGCCAGTGCAGTTCCGATATATCCCCAATCTATATGCGCAGACACAGGCATAGCCAGGTACGTGAACTCGCAAGAAAACCAGCAGACTCTATATGAATGTATAGCTAATTGCTCTTAGGACTCCGCCAGTGCAGTTCCGATATATCCCTAATCTATATGCGCAGACACAGGCATAGCCAGGTACGTGAACTGGCCAGAAAACCAGCGGACTCTATGTGAATGTATAGCTAATTGCTCTTAGGACTCCGCCAGTGCAGTTCCGATATATCCCCAATCTATATGCGCAGACACAGGCATAGCCAGGTACGTGAACTGGCCAGAAAACTAGCGGACTCTATGTGAATGTATAGCTAATTGCTCTTAGGACTCTGCCAGTGCAGTTCCGATATATCTCCAATCTATATGCACAGACACAGGCATAGCTAGGTACGTGAACTCGCTAGAAAACTAGCGGACTCTAGCTAATTGCTCTTATGACTCCGCCAGTGCAGTTCCGATATATCCCCAATCTATATGCGCAGACACAGGTATAGCCAGGTATGTGAACTCGCCAGAAAACTAGCGGACTGTATATGAAGGCATAGCTAATTGCTCTTAGGACTCCGCAAGTGCACTCCTGAGATATTCCCCATCTATATGCGTAGACATACCTAGGTACGTGAACTCGCCAGCCAATCTACGGACTTTATGGGAACGCATAGCTAATTGCTCTAGTAATAGGCATTGCTCATGGCAGTAGATGACTACATCAGCCAGCAATTGGGTAGCTCTAGGTATGTGCAGTCTCGCGATATCAGCGTTCTGTTGTTAATAGCTATATAGATATTATTAGATCAAAGCACGGCGATAACATCTTTGCAGACGGCTCAGATCAGGGAACCGCTAGGATTTTTGGAGGCATATGCACAGGATGAGTTCAAGTGGGATGTATGAGAGAATGGTTCGTTCGAAGTGCATCTATAGCTTAGCTATGTATATAGAAATTCAATCGTACATAGTTCTTGCAATGTATAGCTGCTATTACCTCCATGCTTCGAGTGCACACAGTGGTCCACCTATCAGGTAGTTGTGCCAGAGCATAGATGTACACACGCACCATGGTGGTACCTCGGAACACAAGGCGCCAGGGCGGTACCTCGGAAGACATGGCGCCCGAGCGACACAAGGGCTAGGGTTCCTAGGGTGCGCAGTTAGAAGAGGGTAATCGTCAGGGCGCCTGGTGATGGTGTTGTGGCGTCGGGGCGACCTGATGCACAAGGCGGGTCAGGTAGAAGATAGTCCATCAGGGTGCCAGGAGCGGGCGTTGTGGCACAGAAATATATATCCTGATGCGCCAGAAGTGGCGTCAGGGCGACCTAACGCAGAGGGCAGGAGAGGTACAAGGTGGTCCGTCAGGGCGCCTGCAGGGGGCGTTGCGGCACAGAAATATCTATCCTGATGAAGGCACTTAGAAGATTAACCAGTGGAACTTCTATATTGATTATACTCTAACTATGTTCTGAGTTCTAACTGTCCGTCCAACTGAAGGGAAATTCAGAGGACTATATGTGTTTCCAATGGGGCAGTGCTAGGGCAGGGCTGAGGCAGTGCACCATCATCTGACCCTTACATGATTTGAAATCAGCCTTGTAGAAACTTCTAGATAGTACTTCCAAATACTATCTAGTACAAAATAGGTTAAGTCTTAACTTTGACTTATACATGTGAAAGCATGTGATAATATGTAAAAGCATGTAATGACATGTCAAAGCATGTGAAATGTTAGCAAGGCAGATAGCACACAGAATATTGTGTGTTTTGAGATGCTTGCTTAGTAAGAAAATATATAAGAAATACATTTATGAGGGAGAGGGTTAGTCATAGGGTATGAGTAAGCCACTTCCTTACACAACATGTAATTCAGGACGTCCTGTGTAAGGCCGATTTCAATTTTCCCAAGCTGCATCTACTATTCCACTATACCACGTAAATCAAGATTTTGGAAGTCTCCCTCAGTACTCCACTGAGGTTACAGAAGCACTTCATAAGCCTTTGAAAGATGCTTATCAAAGATCTAACCATGTAAATGTGACCAAGTAAATACTGAATACCATCATGATTGAACATGCATTGTGAATGAGGGAACTGAACATAGAGGAATGGAGTTAGGAGTATCAGTTCAGTAGGAAAATTCTTGATATCATCTGGAGACCAAGTGTGGATGACCTTCTGAAGATGATGATACAGGCAGGGACATGTTAGGGTCCAATCTTACAAGGTAAACAGGCTTCTGATGGTCCAGAAGGAACTCCTATGTAGACACTGGTGGCAAGGTTAGGTATTAGGAAGCTTTCAGAGCACTTTACCGAATACTGAGGTTGAATATACTAGGCTCTGTTAATCTGGAAGAGGTCATACATTTTCTAACACACTATTGTGTGGAGCTGTCAGTCGGTGTGCCAGAATTCCAGGAGAAAGGTAGCCAGACATATAATATATAGTAGATGAGAGAAAAAGCGTTTCACAAACAGGGTAAGCTTAGGACGGATTGGGTATGGGTACAGTGAAGAGGACAGTCAGACTATTTCGGTAGGGACTTGGATCGAAAAATTGTGGGAAAACTGGAAGGGCTCTTTAGTATGTGGAATGATATTGATAGGGTCCATAAAGTGGCTCTTGTATCATTACTTCAAGTACCAGGTTCAAGAAGGCCAGGTAGGGATAAAGAAATGGTTCAGATGGAAGCGTGAGAGGATGGGAAAGGAATGAATATATTACGCATTATGGACATTGAAGGAATATCGCATCTGCTTGGGTTAAAGAAAGGGAATACATGGCTAGTGAACAATAGGATTGATTTTAATACGTAGAATGAGCTATACTGTGAATGAGATGATACTTGTATTTAGATTACAAGCATGGAGGGATTATAATGCAATTATTAGAAGTGCAGACTGCAAGGGTCCTGTTGAAGCCATTTCACATGTAGAAGTTGTATAATATAGTAGAGTTTTGGTCATAACAGGATATAAGGTGGCAGAAAACAACCAGAGATGGGAAAGATTGTACAATATGCTAGGGACAAGATTTCAAAGAGGTATTTACAGGGCCCACTAGAAGGCAAGAGGTCAGAAACGAATGCACAGGGTGCTCTGGGAGGTAAGGAATCGGACCAGTATACATAGGGCACACTGGAGGCCAAGAGTATAGAGGAAAAAGAAAGAGCATCCTGATGCCCCTGCAGAGTATCAAGATGCCACAAATTTCTTCCTGATATATATAGAATAGTAGATATAGGATAGCAAATAGAGTATGTAGGATTTAGAATATATAGTATCAGATTATAGATATAAGGTAATACTTTATATTACTTGAGCTAGAATATAAGATATTATTATATAAAGAAGTAAAATAGAGAATAACGATATAGGCAGTGATTTATATATAATATTTTTAACTAATCTAAGTAGAATATTATACTACATATTAATATTGCTAACCTTTATTTATATTAGCAAGCTTATTAGCTTATTGATATTAACAAACGTATTAATATTAGTACTATTAATAACTTTATACTTATTAAGTTTCATAAGCTAATTCTTATGCTATAATAGTATTCTCCTTTTAAGGCTAAAGTCCCTTGATGGTTAGTTATTATCTTGTAGTTAAGGTTCTAGTTTATTTGTATTTCATATATGAAAGTTATTAATAGCTTTAAGTTTATTAATATTTTCAGCTAGTTCCTAATTAGTATTATTAAAACTAATCTATTTTACCAAATATTGTAATTTATGTTAGTATAGATAAGAGTCTAAGATCTCTTTTACATACTATTCTTTTTTATTATTAATTATTATAGAAAAAAGTAGAGGATTATATTATCTAAATATAGAATTATAGCCTACAGAGTCTAATAAGGAAACATATTGTATATAATAGTAGTAAACAATAGAGAGAAAGTCAATTATATAGGTATATAATAATATAAGCTTCAGAATCTTATAAGGTCTAATTTATTTGTAATTAAGTTTCTTACTTAGTTATTTAGTAGTAATGTAGTTTGTATTAAAATATATAAGGTCACCTTCTTTAAATACTACTGCATGACTTCATTGTTTATCTACTTGATCTTATTAGTATACTTGAGCTTTTATTATTATATTTTATAAATGTTCTGTTTATTTCTTTATTTCACTTACCATTTTTACTATATTATATTCTTCTAATACTATAGCTAATATTAAGAAATCAAATTACTATCATAAGTAATAGCTATAGTTAGCAAACAATAGAGATATTTCTATTATTTCTAAAGTATAATTATTAGTTAAAAATTCAGGTAAGTAAAAAACAGGTTTCTAGTCATCATATAAATAGTTCATATATACTTATAAATACTATTCCAAAATAGTATTGATTGTTATAAGTAAGCTATAACTATGAATATACAAGTTAGTAAAAAAGTATAAAAAGGTTATTAATGATAACTACAAGTATAAATATAGTGACAACTTAGGTGTGAAGTAGACTTGATAAAAATAAAGCTAGTTGAAACTTAGAATACTACTTATGTCCTATTGTATTAACTATGTAAAAGCTGTGGGTTATATAGAAGCTTAGATCTCATTAAGAGGTTTCTATGAGTAGAGGTATTATGGTAGTAATTACAGAGGTGGTAATAGTGGATAGTAGTACTATTAAGTAGAAAGTGCGAGCAAGCAAAAGTATAAGAGAGTAGATGGTAGGATTTATATTAAGAGTAGACAGTCTATTAAGTCTAATCGGGAAGTGTATGGAACTAGAATAGTAGTAGGAAACTCATATATAATAGTATGAGTTGAGAGTAAAGATCTAGTAAGAAAGTCTAAGTTATATAACCTAAGAATAGTATATCATACACAAGTAAACTGAAAAATACATAGAGGTATATAATTGAGACAGTAATATATATCACTTGTACTGATAGTTATCAGGGGGTGTTGGGTGTAAAGTAAGGCGGCGTGCTTCATAACCAACTCTCTACTGCCGGGCGGCAGTACTAGAGTTTACTACAGCAAACTATAGGTGCATGGAACCTATAGCTTCTGTTTAAGTATATCTTGCTTGCATATATTCTATTGTCGCTCTTGTTGTAAAAGGTAGGCTCGACCGGCCTATAACTTGTTATTGAAACATAGACAGAGATGGGCCCAAACGGGCCCAGAATATAATAGCTCAATACTTTATTATTGGTAGATATCTACTACTTTGTTTCTGTCTCTATCACTGGCTTGTACGCTCCTCCAACTGAGGGGAATTCAGGGGACTATATGTGTTCCCAGTGGGGCAGTGCTGGGGCAGTGCTGAGGCAGTGCACTATTATCTGACCCTTATATGATTTCAAATCAACATGATAGAAACTTCCAGAAACTACTAGGAAATAGAACTACAAGTATCATGTGACCCTTCCAATAAGTCACGCTCATTACTATAATGAAATACATGAGTTACTATACCTTTTATTATCATCTGCTGGCCGACACCAGCAGCCTGATAATATATTATTCCACTAGGTTAAAAGTTGGTATGTAATGGGAGTTACATTTCATTGGGAAATGGAATATGACTTCTTTACATTGGAAGAATATCACTATTAAAGTAGAGTTCTTTATACTTGAGAACAATTATTGCTTGATGACCGAATGACTAATACTAGTGATTAATCATTTTCTGAGAGGAGGAAACTAATACCTTTTCATTTAACTTAATAACAAACAGGAGACTTCTAATAAATTCCACCATAAATAATACAGAATCATTGTCTTTCTTCATAATATAAAACCTAGAGTCTGTAGAGAAAGCAGAAAGATGAGATCAGACAATATTCTAAGAAAATAGTAAGTAACTAAGAAAAGGAATATATTAAATATTAATAAGACAAATAGTAGATAGTTAAGAAAGACTATCCCTTTTCCTTTAACATTAAGGAGATTATTGCCAGCTCCTTCTACAGTTCCACTATCCTCTAAAAAGTTCTTAAAGTGTCCTATATTATTAGTTATATAAGTACTATATGTTGTATTGAATTTTCAGATAGTTGTTTGTGATGGGTTATTGACACTGAGAGCTTTGTCCTTAGAGCTACCAGAACTACCAATAATAAGTACCTGTTCCTTCTTGTCTTCCTTCTTTTTAAGTTTATCCTTCTTCTTATCCTCATTTGACTTCTTTATCTTTTAGCACTTTTACTATATATAACCTATATATTTAGTAAGTTGATACTTTTTACAATAAGTGCATTTTATATCAGAGCTACTATTCTATTGTTGTGGTTGCTGCTGTTGAAGCTTTTCTTTCTTTTTAGAAGAAGTAGATAGAGTAGTGTCCCATTTTTCGATTTCGGAACCAATAGAGAGAAGGCATAATTTTGCATTAGTATAGGTAAGGTCAGACTTGGTTGAGAGATTGTTTACTATCTTATAGTAATATTTGACAAGCAAGAAGAAGAAGATATTCCTTTTAGCTTTGTCCTCATCAAGAAAAGTATAGAGGGATTTTTGATATTTATCTAAGAAGCCAGTAAGAAAGTAAAGTCAAGACCACTCAGTCTCATATGGGTCCATAAAAGTGGAGAAGGATGTAGTAGAAGTATAGGTTAAGGCAAAGATCGAGAGTATACATAGTTAATATATAAAAAAGAATAGAGTATCATAGTAGTACTGATCTTGGAGATAAAACTAGATTTTGTATAGTAAATCAAACTTAGAGACAATATTTAATATAGGTTTACTAATAACCTTTATTAGTATGAGGATAGCTTGATTTTTTATAGCTGCAAAAAGTTCTTTTTCTTCTTGTATCATATTTGTTATAGGTTTAAGTGCTTTAATAATGAGTTCCTTATAACCCATACCTCTTATAATTATCTTGATAGTATCAGCCTAGTCTTTATAGTTGTTTTTACCAATAAGTAACTCGATATTATCGAGTTCAATTGGAATAGACTTGAAGTCTTCCTGTGGTTGGAAGATAGAGGGTATAGCCTTTCCTTTACTACCAAAACTAGATCCTGAACCTAAGACTATTATATAGATATATATAAGAGGGAAGGTTAATATGTGAAAGTTATCGAGTTGTCTAGAGCTATTCCAAGCTTATAACCTATTGAAAGGTCACTATAAGCAGAGGTATTATGGTAGTAATTATGGAGGTGGTAGCAGTGCACAGTAGTACTATTAAGCAGAAAGTGTAAGTAAGCAGAAGTATGACAGAGTAGATAGTAGAACTTATATTAAGAGTAGACAGTCTATTGAGTTTAATTGAGATGTGTATGGAACTAAATATAAGAGTAGAAAACTCATATATAATGGTACAAGTTAAGGGTAAAGATCTAGGAAGAAAGTCTAAGTTATATAACCTAAGAATAGTATATTGTGCATGTATAAATGGAAAAATATATATAGATGTACAACTGAGATAGTAATATAAGTCAATAAATATAATAGAAAGTTATAGAAGAGATGGTTATTAAGTCATGACAACTGAGACAAGTAAGCAGTAACCTTAAGTAGTAAAGTAGCATAATGCAATGATAATAGATACTAAGATAGGAAGATAAGTAAAGATAATAAGAACATGTAAACAATATATAAATACATATAAAAGAAATAATACAGAGATCCTTAATTAGGTAGCAAGTATCTATATTGAGTATTAGTATGATATGGAAGTAATTGTAAGTTATAACAATATATTGTATAGAAATACTTAACTATATCAAAAGGAAATGATTATTTCTTAATAGATCTGATAATGAATAATCAGATCTAAATAATGCTTTCTATAATAGTTTAGTAGCACTGGTGTTAGGTTATTACTTTAATTAGGAAGACACTTCCTAATTAGAAATACTGCAGTCTAATATATATTGATTAGGTAGTCTGAACTATAATACTTTGTAGTTAGGCTAACATATAGGAGCTAACAGGAATACATCCAATAACAATACATAAATGACATACAAAATAGAATATAATAGAAACAAAAAGAGAGATACATACATAAGATCTGATGTCAAAAGCTATACACTTCAATATACTAATCTCTTTATTTGCACTATCTTATCTACATAGTTGATTAGGCTATATTAGTTAGCATTATAGTAGAGTATTAGTATTAGCCCTCAAAGAGGTAGGTCCCTTACTTAAGCCTTAATATTGATACATTCTATTTATCTATTAGTTTAAAGGTGAAATAGTATAGAAAATAGAGGTTTTATTTATAGAACTTAATATAGAGCTTATTAGAACTTAGTAATCAATTAACTTTTACAATCAAAGATAATTGATTTTAGTAGATTATGAAGGTAAAAAATGTAACTTGTATAAAGGTCTACTAATTCTTCTATAGTTGTAGTTTCATAATAAGGAATAAAGTATTACATTTTAGTAAGTTAATCAACTATAATGAGAATAGTATTATATCTATTTAACTTATATAATGTAATAATAAAATCTATTGAAATATCTTACTAAGTACCTTATGGAATCAGAAGTAGTTAAAGAATTTTATATAGTATATAGTATAAGGTATATGAATATTAATATAAATAATAGTTATGAATATAGTAGTCTATATCTTTATATATGTTTAACTAGTAATATTGTTATAGTATAAGTTCTAGTATCTTTAATTATTTAGAGTAAGCTATACTTAAAGAGTTATAATGATTTTGTTTTAGATATAGCTTCAAAAAATTGTTGGTTGGTACAAAAATTTATTCTCAATATTTTAGTAGGCTATTTTCTTCTATATATTGTACTAGTAATATATTTTTTGACCAAGTTTCTCCATAAGGTAACTTTTTAAGTATTGTTTTGGAGAATAGATCCACTTTTAAGCCTTACTTAAATAACTCTACTAAACTTAACTTAGTATCTTTTATAGTATAAAGGATTAAATTATAGAGTTTTAAAATGACTTAGTTTTAATATTTAGTATATTTATCTTTTTCTTTAGAAAGGTCTTTTAATTTTTTTATTAATATATTTGGTTTACTACTTGTATTTTCTAGGCAGTAGATTATCTTAAAGTTGAATCTTAAAAGACATTCTGACTTCTAGACTTTATACCAGTTCAAGAGTTTTATTATTATGAAGTATTTAAGAAGTTTATGATCTAAAAGAACTTGTATCAGATAGGGTATTGATTTTACTTCTATTTGTTATTCTTTAAAGCATCTTACTAATACTATAAGTTCT
>WHUX01000400.1:0-32745 GCA_015179025.1 Terfezia claveryi | reverse complement strand
TTTCGGGTATTGAGAGGAGGAACTAGATCCACGAAAAATATCTAAAGGATTCTTAAGTAAAAAGGTTTCACGGAATTCCTTTTTTACATGAGATAGGAAGCTTGGGTGAGTTTCCTTAGTTTTCTGTGGTGCTGTTGGAATTCCTAAATGATCTGATCTACGTCTTGCTGGTTTTTCTGGCGTGATCGGAAATTGTCCTGGAACATTTTATTGCTTGAGTTCCTGAGCTAATTCTGAAGTAGCTTTGATTAATTGAATAAATCCTTCATAATCATTACTAAATGTTTTAGCTCTTGGTTTATGCTGGTAATAGAACGCAGACATGTTCGTAATCATATTGAATAATTCATTTTGATCTTTTGGTTCAGGCTGAAAGGATTGCTGAGGCTTGATTGGAGTAGGTTGCTGAACAACTACAGCTGGACGATTTCCTTAAGTTGATGGTTTAGGAGTTTCTTCTTCCGTTTGATACTCTTCTAACTCATCATCATCCTGTTCGAGTTCTTCTTCCTCATCTGCCTTAGATGATTGTCTAGATATGGTTCTAGAACTAGGATTCTGTTTGAGAGGACTAAATTCAGGGTCATGGCCTGAAAGTCTGCTAGAGGTTTTAAGAACTAAGTGTTGTTCTGATACCATTGGGGCTTGCTTAATTTCGTTTGCAAGGCTTTTACTGAGATTCTGAGACCGTGTGGTTGCTAAAGAGGCTAGTACTGAATAACTAGTGCTGATAGGAATATAATGGCGTTTTTCTGGAATGACAAGGGAGAACAGTGACTGACTGATTTACAGGCCTTGTTGAGCTCGGGTTCTGGAGTAGCTGGAGTAGCTAAAGAATTGTCTAGAGTGTTTAGACAAGGTTCAAGAGGAACTAGGGGTGATCAAGCCCTAGAAAAGAGGAGGAAAATTTTTTAAAGCTGGTTTGCAGGTAAAAAAAATGTAAGTGTGGGCCAAGTTAGTAGAGGTGTTCCTGAGATGAACACGGCTCTACCAACGTGGTTAGGCAGCTAAGCACACTGTCTAGGTCCTATACAGGAGTCCCAAAGAGCGGCTGGCTGTTGGTGTATTTAGGGGGGGTGTTCAGGAGAGTTACGGAGATCTGGAGAAAGAATATTACCGGTGTAGCTTGTATATTCTGATGTTGCTCGACTAGATGGTACTGAAAGAGATCCTGTCCTATCTAGAGGCCGCGGAAATAAGGTCTTTAATAGACACTAGATTTCTGAGGCTATGAGTCTAAACGAACTCATGTAAGGACAATCATCAAGACTCATTATGATACCTGATCATAATGGATACAAGATGGCTCATTCTAGATACGTTCTGTATCACAGATGACGCCAGAGAAAGTAATAGAAACGAGGCTGACAATAGAATAGAGAATAAGACATGACATCAGTTGCCGAACAAGATAGGCAACTGGAACAGGAGAAAGTGGTTAGCTTGCTGACCACATAAAACATGTCAGAAATGAGTCAATGATAAAGGAAAGAGATAACGTGCTAAAGAAAGACAACACTAATACATGAGTAATCCATATACTAATCCAACTGAGGGAAATACCTAAACAAGTAAAATGCGTCCTAAACATTAGATAAAGAAAATCCTAAAAATAGCCAAAGAGATTCCAACGTTCAAACAAGACTTATAGTAAGGAGAAACAAGTATTCCTTACAACAGCCTTGCTGGAGGTGGAAGTCGACTGTTCCTTTTATCCATTCCAGTTCATCAATCATGTCACGCATTTTATTTCTCCACATATACCCTGACTGAAAATGGACCCCATGGGCTTCTGGTATCAGACTTTCCTTAAAAAAGCGATCTATATTCGCCAATGAAGTTTTGCTTTCATGGAAGAACCTCGCAAGCTTGTATTCATATGCACTCTTGAAGGGGAATATCAGGTTGAATTGAAGCCATTGTAGATCATCCAAGGCTCTTGTTCCTATTATCTTTCCAACCTCATACTCCGCCGGCAGACATTCTGTAACTGGTCGAGAACCTTCCCCATATGGGGCTGCCGCATCACTAGGCGCATTGGGATCTAATAGTGGATCCCACAAGTCAGAGCTTTGTTCCTATCTGGTGTTTATTCAATGTTTTCAAGTCCCTTACCCTCCCCTGCTTCCACCTTCGCTCTGCTGGATTCCGGTTGCTCCTACGTATGACTGAGGAAATTGGACAACAAATCTCCGGTTTCTGTGGGTCGTTTCGCAGGTTTTGAACGTATTTCCGTTTCCTGAAGAGAAATAGAATATCCCCGCTTCTGGCTTGGATAGGGTTGTTATGTCTGCTGGTGATTCTCGACACGTTCTACTACTGACAGTGTCGCACACTCTGGATGCTTGGTTCGCAGGTGTCTGCCATAGTATCCAGCTCTCCGGAATTCAAAGTGACAAAACCGACAACGCATCCTGTATGTGCGATTAGAAGGCACTCACTCGTGTCCGCGTTGGCGATGTGTCAAACAGTCAATATGGAGGTCCACAACATCGTCCGAGAGGCAGTCCTGAACTGACTCCGACCGTGCGATAGGTTCTCCTGCCGTTCCGCTTAGAGCAACCAAGGAAGGCTACACTGGGTGCCAACCAGACTACTACAGTATCTTACAAACACGCTAGCTAAAAGCCCCGAAGATAGCTGTGGTGTCTCGCGGGGGCCGGTGCCCGTTAGGCTAGCAGAGAGTCTTTCGGAAGGCGGCTAGTGCCAACCAGAATAAGTCTAGTGTGGTCTTATTTGCACGGGTCGGGCTGCCCAACAAGTTTTAGATAGACCGACTGCACGTGAGCGCTAAGCTTCTCGCGTCCTCCACCAAGTTTCTCTCGTCTGTAGTAACCACACTAAGCTGGAGTAAGACTAAACTTCTCCTCCGCGTCCAGACAAAGATATTGCCCAATACAGCATATAGTGTCGCCACACAGACCCCACATTAGGAAGTAGAGATATCTTGATGCTGGTGCTCTATGCCCTCAATAACTAGTGATCTTATAGAACAAATGTTGCTACCCTGCAAACAACCGAATTGATTAGCTTGTAGTGTGTATGGGTCAGTCCGAAGCCGGATCACCACAAGCTAGCAATGCGTGATCATGGAATTTTCTTTCTGTGGATAGCAAACAAAGAAAGTTGGCGCGGACCCTGAAAAGATTCCTACATATACGGTCTATTGACTCCAGTTGTATTCTTTGCCCACAAACCCCAGAAGTTAGACGGTCAGAACCTTTCTGCATATCTGCCTTGATCTCCGAAAAGGACTCAAAGCGTACTGCAAACCCTATACATGCCTAACCACTCTATACTAGACTAATCACCCTATTCAGGACTGATCGTTGTAATCTCATCACCCCACGAAGTTGGACGGTCTCAAGCGCTCTGGTTATTTGCACAGGTAAGAGCGTACTGAAAAGTTAGTGGCGGACTTGCAGTGTACTGATGCATACTCTGTGTAGCACGGAGCGTAGTATAACAATTGAAAAGTATGGATGAGCCTCTACATACATATCTACAAACAATATTAATACATGGCTAGGTACCTCGTTATGGGAACAAAGAAAAGGAAGCTCATAGAGGCGAGTGACGGTGGTGATCCGGCAAGAGAGTCAAGTGGTGATGAGGACTACGGTACCAAGCAATTCGCCGACGCATTAGGCTTTAATGACCCTGGGGTTCCAAAGACCCTTTACCAGATTTGGAGAAATTGCATGCAGCGTGCTATAACTGAATTTGGGGTCTATGGGCCAGGAGAGTCTGGTCACGATAGATTTGCCTGGTTTTGTGAATGGGGTGTAGCGCACCCAGCAATGGCCCCAAGAGGGCAAATTAATTACCATGACGAAGCCATGTGAGGTGCTCTCAATCAGTTGATGCAGGACGTCGCTAAGAAGGTCCGAAAATCGAGGCAGGTGATGTGGGAAGCTATTGCAGACGCTCGAGCCGCATTTGAAGCGGCTAATCCAGATATCGTAGTTGAACCAGTCGATCAGCTACCAGATATGGGGGCTCCGAGAGCCGACCCAGCGTACATGCCAGGTAACCAGGGGTCTGTCAAGGCAAGAACAGCGTCCACCGCAGAGAGGCAGAGGGCTGCCGCTCGCATAGCAAGACCAGATGCTACCCCTGTTCGGGAAGCAGCCCCAGCGAGACCCTTACTAGTACCAGTAATTATTCCGCTAGCGGTCCCAGGCAAATGCTCTCTCACCAAGCGGCCTCCCCGAAAGCGCCTCCCTCTAAAGCGCCTCCCGCTACCAAAGTGACCCCAGCTCCCAAACCCACAAAGACTCCACTTCGTACTCTGCCTCCCACTCCCAAACAGGCACCACCGCAGGCAACTTGCCTACCTCCACCAGATTACAGCAGACCCCCACCGACTGGGCCCAGGGTCCCGATAGCGGGGCACCAGTGGGAGTTGCTGGTGGACCTTTAGCAGTGGCAGTGTGTAGGCAGCCACATTCTGCCGGTTGGGTACCGGCTGTGGGGGGCCCCCGCAATCGGTGCGCATTCACATAATCGCGCCAGAGCAACATGGGCCAGACCCCCTATATGGGGGCTGGGTCTTCACGTCCGCTACCATCTCTGCCATAGTGGTATTGGGTTTATACAGCATCACAGCAATAGAGGCAGCGGCTGCGCCTTATATCCCTCCAGGCCGGGTTATGCAGTTTTTGTACAGTCTAGATATGGCAGGCAGGTTCATGCACATTGGGATAGATTATGTGCTAGGAGCAGCCCTTATGGGACACCAGGGCCCCCACCTACTCGACTTCCTACTGGAGCTGGCTCCAATGTCTACACCACATACACTGGCTCCACCACGTACACTGGGTGCAGTGGAACTGGCAGCTACCCTGAAAAGTATAGTCCCCAAGCTAAAGGATGGATTGGTTGCCAAAGGTACCAAAGCAGGTAAGTCCGGCAAGACAGGCAAGGGTGGAACGCCGGCATTCGAGGTGGCAACACCAGCCAAGAAGCCAAAGGTAGCCAAGCGTCCAATGCCAGCTACAGAGAATCCAGCACCAGCAAAGGAGCGCAAGAGGACAACCACGTCTCCCTCGGCCGCCAAGCGTGTCAAGGGTCCAACGGCAACCAGTGGGAAGCCCCACCAAGGAGGACAGGCTACCAAGGATGCACAAGGTGCACATGACACTAAGGTAAAAAAAACGGCTGCCAAGGATGCACAAGGTGCACATGACCCTGAGGTAAAAAAAACGTCTGCCAAGGTACCCCAGCTGCACGGGATCAGTTGAACCAGGACTCGCTAAGCGGCAGTCGGGTGGGACGGAGGACGGGACGGGCCGTGCCCCCAGTCAAGGGCTACCCCAAGTGGCGAGGGTGCGGGGGCTAGTCCCAGAAAGCTGGTACCGCACCGGCTGGGTGTGCCAACCAGACAAGGCTCGGGTGTTGCCCGTGAGGAACTAAAAATGCATAGCAGGGGACGTGTGAAGGCTAGTAGTACACATTAAACCTGATTGAGGAGTAGCGCTCATAATCTGTTACAGGTGTCCGTCGGCGGCGGGCTACTTACAGGGAGTTTAGGGCAGAAGCGGGTGGGGATACAAGTGGGATAGGGTGGGAATACTAGTGCGGATGATATGGGTGCGGATACGCCTGCGAATGATGATAGTGAGGCTAGGGATGATCAAAGCATGGATGAGCTAATAGATGATGAGGACGACTTAGCGGAAGAACAGGACTATGGTGCAGATAACAATGATGGTGAAGATGATGAAGAGTGAATAGGGAACTTGATTGTGATGTACAGCGGTTTTGATGGATTTCATTAGTGTTATGTGTTTTATTATCTGAAGGATCTTGGGGTGTAAGTGTGTAGGTCGCAGGGAGTCTGTTTCTTTTTTTTTTTACACATTACTATAGGGGGTCGCAGGTAGTGTGGTTAGGGGAATATAAGAGTGGTTGGCAAAGTAGTTGGATATATTCGGGATTGTACGAGAATGGTTGGGCTAGTATGGGTCAGAGGGTGGATCAAGGAGTGCAAGTAGATAGGCCAGATGTGGTAATGAGATAGAAGTTGCTCAGACACGTGCAGCTAGTCCATAGTGCAGTGCCAACCAGACTATACATTACACAATGAGGGTGGGTGATACAAAAGGAGACCCCATTCACACTGGATGTCTGCTTATTCCACCAACGAACTTTGGGAGTCCCAATTTCTGACGGGTTCGAACTCTGATAATATACATACGTGCTACAGAGGTTTCTCCATCCCAGAGCCCCCGCCATCCGGAGTCTTTTCTATCCCAGCTTCTTCTCTATCCCAGAGTCTACTACATCCCAGTGCAATCTCCATCTCAGGGTGTTTATCCGAGGTCATCAACCCTTCTCCATTTTAAGATCTTCAGCATCCGCAACATACCTCGAAAGGGTAAGCACAATAAGAGTAAGGACAATAAAGGCAAAGGGAAAGAGATTGCTACTCTGAAGCGTCAGGCTTCAACCCATGACTTAAGGGAGGTCGCACGAACAGTGGATAAAACTGGCGGGTCATCCAAGTTCAGCGCAGTAATCAAATTTTCTGCTGGGTCATCCTCCTCCAGGAACACTCCACAGGACTTTGTAGACCACCCGGAAGTGGCAACAGAAACAGATACCTCGCCAACGACACAGAAGAAAATATCCAGAGAGGTACTAGCAAGACAGGATGTGGGTGCAGACAATTCAGGTATGGTATTAGAAAACATTCCCTCCGAGTCTGCGGTGGGGTCGCAAAAAGAGGGCGGCAGCTGCACAACAGGGACAGTCCAGGTAGTAAGTTTTTGCAGGATAAATAGCAAATTATGGGCTAACTGGGATCAGAGTGGGAAGGATCTGGACAGATCGAATGCATCCTCCGAGAGAACTTCTGTCTCCAAGGCCAATATTGAGGTAGCAAAACCAAGGCTGCTGGAATCCATAATGATAAATAGCTATCCTCGGAATGCGCAGGAACACACCTCGGTGCTGGTGGGTAGCAGCGTTGTGGGCATACAAAAGGGAGAGAAAATCAGCAGGAGGAACAGATCCATAACACAATTTTGTGGGGTGTTGAGAGATATGGTTGAAACAGCTGGTAATAGTGTGAGTATATCACGCTGTTCGAGGATCCATTCCCGGATGCCCAACGTATGGAAGAAATCCTGGATAAGGTGTGACGGGATGTCGAACGAGATCATGTCACTGATCATGCTCGGGACAATAAAATTGATGCATATATGAGTCGCAGAGAGTGAATCTATTGTTGGGAAAGGTCACTGATGATGAGGATATAGCTTCGAAGTGTGCAATCTAGGACACGGTCACACATTGTACATGAGGCGAAGAAGAACGTTGCCTTCTTGTACAAATTTGACTAGAACGCATCCAGGAGTTTCATAAAAAAACATGTTACCGAGCTGATGAAGCGGGACCGGTACACCTGTGCAGCGAGCCATCGTAAGGTATGTGCTAGCAGCCAGCAGGATACAATGAGAATCTGATGGAGTGTGGTTGTATAGACATGGGGCTATCGATTTAGAGCCGAGGAAGAAGTAGAGTTAATACACCAGCAGTATTTCAATGGAAAGAGAAAACTCGGGCATGTCGATCCAAGATTCCTGAAGAGTATTAATGGACCGTTCCTCTGCTTGGTCTTTGCAGCCCTCTACAATGCCCTCGGTGCCTGGGAGAGTGGAGAATGTGGGATGGAGTCGAATTTAGCTATATCAATACGATGGTACGTAAAGGTAGATAAGGGGATATCTGCAGTTGCTAACATTTGGTTCGTAGATGTGTATAAGAGGCTTCATGAGCAGTGGCAATGCTATCCAACGCGCGTCCAGGTAATGTTGGTAAGGTTAACCAGTACGATATCGTCGAAAAGGGCGGGTGAGTGGAAAGAAGGTCAAATTTGAGCATGACAAGGCATATCATGTGGATGCGGAAGAAATAGAGGAGTTAGCAAAGGACCTGGCAGCGGGCCTGGAGAATGCTGGGTTAGGAACAAGGAGGGCAGTAAGGAGGAGGAGGATGAAGGTAGCATGACAGGGAGGACTTATGGGTAAGTGCCCAGCCGACACATATAGTGCAAGATGACAACGACGATGACGAGATGACAGCGAGGGAGAGAAGGAGAATGAGGAGCCATCTGACTCTGAGGACATGGAGGAGGATCAAGAGTACACCCAGCGGGATCTAGAGTACAAACACAGGATGGAGAAGGTGGCAGAGAGACTGCGTGACTGGGATGTTGACGAGGGGAGGTTGTAGAAGAGGGTTGGAACTTTTCTTTTCTGTGTGGGTTAGTGTGTGGTATTATTAATGTGGAATGTGAAATGGGAATAGAGGTGGAAAGCGGGGTTATATCATTTGCCAGGTATAGGAAGGAGTGTAGAGGATGGTGGGAATACCATGCGGGTCTGATGGTTGAAGCATGGGTCAGGAATTGTGGGTTTTTATGGAGGATTATTTTGTATCTTTGATTTTGTCGGATGTGGTAGGCAAGGGATATAATTTTTGGAGGTAGATAGGGTATCGAGGTAATGTGGGAATAGAAATATTAGTCGCAGGGGAGGATCTTGGGAATACGATGATAGTTAGGTTATTGGGGTGTTGCGGGTTGGCATTGGGGATGTGGTTATGGCGGGGAATATATAGGCATGCCGTAGGCATGCCGTAGGCAGGGGAGACAATGAATATAGAGAAATTCGGATTCGGAGAGTACACAGGAAGGAGATTAGAGGTTGTGGCTAGCTAGAAGTGAGCAATAAAGATGTGAGGAGAGAGATCAAATAGACAATGACAAAGATGTATAACTTCGTGGCAGGACAACTAAGGGGGTGAATGTCTCACGGGATGCAAGAAGCGGGCGTACGTATGGCGCCCGAAAGAGTGAGAAACGGAGCATATGACGGCAGGATATGAGACGTCCAGGGGATGGGGAATGGTAAAAGGGAGCCGGGGAGGCAGCTGCAAAGAAAACGCCATGGGTAGATTCGGGGAGGGATGAGGGAGCAACGGCGCAGTCAAAGGAGGACATAAGGAATCTGGCGCCGTGGGAGAGAGATGTGAGGAATCTGGCGCCATGGAAAGAAGACACGGGGGTCTTGTGTTATGGAAGGAAGACACGGGGGTCTTGTGTCATGGAAGGAAGACACGGGGGATCTTCCATTAGGGAAGAAAGACACATGAAGGCTGGCGCTGGGGCGGCGTTGGTCAAGGAGGTGGACATGGAGATTGGCAGCTTGCCGCTGGAGGCGCCACGGACGCCAGAGGCAGTAGGGGCAACCGAGATTCTTTGCTGATGCTTTATTGTATTTATTTCCTTAGTTATCAGATCTCAGAGAAGTATAAATAGGCTGCTGGATTCCCTCTGCAATCCATAGAAAAATAAGAAGCAACAAGCAAGCACACAGCAGCAAGCAAGCCTATATTCCGATCAGATCAAGATCATATAGCTTAGATAGCACAAATTATATAAGATAGATTACACCAGTTAATTACTGTTCTCTCTGGAAACGTCCCACATAGTAATCTCCCTACCTTTCTGAGGTCTTACCTCAGCAGAACCGAAATACACAAACGTTTGTGCTTACAGATATAGATTGTATAAACGGTACCAAATGAATACTGTCTAGTACCATTCATTACAGAATGTATAGCTAATTGCTCTTAGAACTCCCCTAGTGCAAGGCACAGCTAGGTATGTGAACTCACCAGAAAACTAGCGGACTGTATATGAAGGCATAGCTAATTGCTCTTAAGACTCCGCAAGTGCACTCCCAAGATATTTCTCATCTATATACGTAGATATACCTAGGTACATGAACTCGCCAGCAAATCCACGGACTTTATGGGAATGTATAGCTAATTGCTTTAGTAATAGGCATTGCTTATGGCAGTGGATGACTACATCAGCCAGCTATTGGGTAGCTCTAGGTATGTGCAGTCTCACAATATCAGCGTTCTATTGTTAATAGCTATATAGATATTATTAGATCAAAGCACGGCGATAACGACTTTGCAGACGACTCCGATTAGAGAACCACTAGGATTTTTGGAGGCATATACGCAGGATGAGTTCAAGTGGAATGCATGAGAGAATGGTTCATTCAAAGTGCATCTATAGCTCAGCTATATATATAGAAATTCAAACGTATATAGTTCTTATAATATATAGCTGCTATCACCTCCATGCTCTGAGTGCACATAGTGGTCTACCTATTAGGTAGTTGTGCTAGAGCATGGATGTACACATGCACTATAGTAGTACCTCGGAATACCAGGTGCCATGACAGTACCTCGGAAGACATGGCACCTAAGTATCACAAGGGCTGGAATTCCTAGAGTACACAGCTAGAAGAGGGCAATCGTTAGGTTGCCTGGTGATATTGTTGTGGCCTAAGAAAATCGATCTTGATGTACCAATGGTGTTGAGAGGTAGTCAAGGTTAGTTGGTCATAGTAGGCCATCAGAATACAAAGGGGTATTGTAGAGGTGCACATGCCAGAAGTGGCATCAGGGTGACCTGATGTACAAGGCAGGTCAGGTAGAAGCTAGTCTGTCAGGGCATTGGGAGCAGGTGTTGTGGTACTAAAATATATATCCTAATATACCAGAAGTGGTATTAGGGCAACCTAACACAAAGGATAGGAGAGGTACTAGATGGTTCATCAGGGTGCTTGCAGGCGGCGTTATGGTATAGAAATATCTATCTTGATATGCTTGGATACTAATTGCACTACTACCAATTGGCCTGAAACGAATTAACAAAATACCTATGTATTCGGTAGAAATGTAGGAAATTCAGGCATTGCAAACTATATATGATGTTTTGGCGCATTTGCTAAATCCACTATCTAATGTGAGATGTCAGAAAGGCTACGAGATAGTTTGTGCTGATGGGAACATACACTTATGCTTTCCTAAGGGTCTTTTGTTGGCTTACTGACTATATAGAAAATACTATAATCCATAGTATTACAAACAACTGCTGCCCTTCTTATACAATTCTAACTAAGAAGCTTGGTGAGTATTCAGGAAGTTGTTATTCAGCTCACTCACAACAAAATTATACTACAGAGTACAACAATTCCAACGCTGTTAGTTTGAAAGCAAATGGCATTAAAAACATTAAAAACACCTTGTAGTCAGCTCCAAATATATATCTGCCTGAGCTCATTCAAGCAGATATTTTGCACAATATCCTCCTAGGAGTGTTAAATCATTTAATAGATTGAATTCAAGGTTTCCTAGAATACTATGAGCAGATTAATGCATTTAACTATGTCTAGCATCAGTTGCCTCCTTACCCTGGATTTTTAGTTCTGCCTAAGGGATACTAAGTTGTTTTATAATTGTCAGGAAAGGAAATACAGAACTTTCAGTATTGTGTCAGAAGGCTAACCAACTACGGCCCACCGGAGGTCAGGTATAGGTGTTTGAACAAGGAATTCACTGTATACATAGCATCACTAACTTCTATCTCATAACTCAGTATCCTAGTCATATGGATAAGACAGTTTCTTATTTACAAGAATATTTGTGTGTTTCATAAAACTAAAGCTGTGTTCTTAAGGTTCCGTACTGATAAGAAAATAAGAAAGGCTGCTGCAGAAGCACATAAGGATTTGTTGAAGGAACAAGCAGGATCATTGGTTGAAGACCTCAGGATGTTAGAAAAGGTTTGGATGTATTAAGAAAATACCTTGTACCGTCTAGAATTGGTGAATAAGATTTTACAAGAAGGAGCATACTTCAATTTCCCAAAAATCTATTTAATCTCCTATTATTCTGAACAGATTCCGAAGTTTGGGGCTCTAACTCAATATTCTACGAATATCAGTAAAGCTATGCATAAAGACCTTAAGAATGCTTACCATCATAGTAATAGAGTTAATATAATACTACAGATAGTTACTACCTATACGAGGGATTTAACTTTTGCTATGAAGGACTTGACACTTAATCTATAGAACTAGGTTAGGCAAAACAGAGATATAATGCCAGGTGTCGGAAAACAGGTCTACTTGAAGTTGTGGGGGAAAATTAAGATGGGATTAATATCCAGCCTCGAAGATCTGGAGTATGTAACTAGCTTACCAGATCTAGTGCTGATAATGCAAGTGTTTTTAAGGCACGAAGTTAGAAGCATGGATTCCAACCCTACCAAGCTATTAGTTCAGGAGATTCATTTATATAGGGTACTTCAAATTCCAGTACCAAAATTCAATGGAGAAGAGTTCATTTTGTATAATGGTAGATGTACTGAGAAATTTCAGAGGAAGGAAAGATACGATTAGATATGGGTAAGGAGACAGTATATATTAGATGAGGTACCAATAGGGACACTGAATAGTTGAATACTAGGACAAATCAATGCATTGTTCAAAATAATAACTATTGTCACAACTGTGTATTTAGTTGTCTTTGTCATCACCTGCGATCACAGGTGATAAGTTATAGTTATTGTTGCCTTTCGTATCACCTGCGATTGCAGGTGATGGGTTATTGTCATTGCTGTCTTTGTCATCACCTGCAATCGCAGGTGATGGGTTATCGTTATCCTATTGGGCTTCCGAGATAGGGATCTTGGGAAGCTTATTTCTCCCATTGCCCTAGTAGCTCATGTATATAAAGTCCTTTGCCCTCGTACTGTTGTTGGATCCCTATCCAACATCTTGTATATTCAATACAGGACCTTGCTTCTCCCAGTGCTTGTGTACTTCCCTTATGCATATCCTTGTCTCATACAAACAACTCTGCAGTACAGCTGCCTCCCTTGACATACGCGGCAACTGTTTCTGCGTGTCTTGTGTCCCTTGCCCTCTGCCTCTCTTGCCTCTTGCCCTTGCCTCCCGTCTTAGCCTTCCCCTAGTCACACATGTAGCATTCCTATGTGTGTCTTACCCTAGCCTTTCCCCAGATCACACATATAGTACTTCTATGTATGCGATTCCTTCTTGCTACTGCCCCGGCATACCCCTTGGTCGCCTTGTCCCTAGAGCCCTTATTATACTACATTGGATCTTTCAGACCAACTGGTATGATGTCTGCGAATGTTCCACTACCCACAGATAGATTCGTAGCCTAGAGGGTGACTTCGATCCCATCAGACCCAACAGAACTATCAGCATACTGATGAACTATGATCGAAATATTCACAGATACTTATGCCATCGGCAAACAACAAGGAACGGACCTTCAGAAAGCCGAAAGGCGAATCCAAGAAGCCGAAGACGAAATAACTCTTCTCCGAGAAGATGCAGTAGAGGACAGGATAACCATCCGGAGACTGACTTGCGCTTTGGACCTGACTGATGGTCAAAAAAACCAGAAAACACAAGATCTACCTACCTCGCCTAAGTTCAATGGGGACCGGGACCAGTTATGAGCATGAAAAAACTCTGTGCAGATAAAACTCTCTGGGGACTCGGCGAAGTTCCCCACTGTCCACCACCAGCTCTTATACATCTATAGCCTACAGGAAGGTAAGGCTATGGACCAGGTATAGCCCTTCATCAAGGCCACGGGGATTGATCTGGTAGACATTCTAGCACTAATGGCAATTCTGGACCGAGCCTTCTGAGAATCGAATCCTAAAGGAACTGCCAGCAGGACGCTATGAGACCTCAAGCAAAAGCACAATGAACTGTCAGCCTATGTTGCTAAATTTTCTAGGTTAGCAGTAGAGCTCAATTGGAATAACGAAGCCAAGCTCGATCAGTTCAAAGACTGGCTTACTTTCAAGCTGAAAAAGGCTCTGGTCTACTACCCACCGACTAAGACTTTGGAGAAACTTATTGAGCAAGCCAGCTGGATGGAACAGCAAACAGCGGCCCTCAAAGCTCCCCTAAAAACTCTCCTAACCTCGAACCCCCGAATAAGCTTCCCAGCAGTAGCACACACCTAACAACCTACCATGCCCATTAACAAACCTGCACACCCCTCTCTCATGGCAGGTGGTGCCGTGCCTATGGATCTATCCATAGGTAGGCCATAGTTAACCTAGGAGGAGAGAAATCACCATCGAATGAACGGGTTGTGCATTGTATGTGGAAAAGGGGATTACTTCATTGCAGTCTGTCCTTTGAGAAAGAATCACTCCCTGGCCGTACATGCAGTATCTGAGACCCCAGAGAAGTTGGGAAAAGTGGAGTCCCTTGCCTAGTTGCTGATACTAGCAAGGGACCTATCATGGGTCATTTATCTTTGTCTGTATTTTCTTTGCCTGCATCTCTGTCTGTTGATGAATCTCACTTGTTTGGCGAGCATTTTGTAGTACCAATAACTGTTAAATTCTATAGTAAAACAGTGGTAACATCAGCTCTTATAGATTGTAGTACTTTGGGAATTGCATTTATTGATTAGGCCTTCGTCAGTAAAAATTCTATACCAACCTCCAAGTTAAAAACTCTCCGTCTTCTCGATGTCATTAATAGCCACTCTATCTCTTCTGGAGCTATTACCGACCTCACATGTCTGCCCAGTGCCATTGGAGACCATTCGGAGGACCTCCCAATGTTCGTGACCAAACTAAAATATCCAATTGTGCTTGAGATCCCCTGGCTCAGAATGCACGATGTGTTAGTCAGCTTCGGCTCTCATACCTTGCAATTCAATAGCCATTATTGCAGAAAGAACTGTGGAGGTCCAAAAATCACCATCATGAGGCTATGCACCTTACCACCCCCGATAATCTACCCAGCCCAGGTAGTATACTAGCCTGTGCACATCAATGCTGCCCACCCCCCTGTTTTCCCTGTTCTCCCTGTCCCACTAGCGCTCCCAAAACCCCTTAACGTTAGCTTTATCGGGGCAGGAGCTTTCGCTTACCTCACCAGGAGGCACAAGCTGAAGGCACACACTCTCTCCATACATGAGGTGAACCTGGAGATCAATAAAATGAGGTCTAAGGAGGAGTGGAAGTCTATGGTTCCAGACGAATACCACAAATTCATCGACCTGTTCTCGGAGAAGGCCGCAGAGAAGCTCACACCATACCGACTATACGACTATACTATCCTGCTAATAGAGGGTAAAACCCCCCCCTATGGGCCCCTCTATGGAATGTTTCGGATGGAGCTGGAAGCCTTGAAGAAGTACTTGGAAGAAAACCTCAACAAGAGCTTCATTCACTACAGCTCCTCACCAGTGGGTGCTCCAGTACTTTTTGTGAAGAAATCAGATAGCTCTCTCTAGTTGTGCATCAATTACCGGGGCCTATATAAGATAACGGTCAAAAACAGGTACCCCCTACCCCTAATTCAGGAGACATTAGCCAAGCTCTCCAAGGCCAAATAGTTCACTAAACTGGATTTGAGAGGGGCTTACAACCTGGTACAGATTGCTGAGGGAGAGAAGTAGAAAACTGCTTTCCGAACATAATATGGCCATTTTGAGTATAATGTAATGCCTTTTGGTCTAACTAATGCCCCTGCCTCCTTCCAGCACTTCATCAATGACACCTTGCGGGACTTCCTCGATATGTTCTGTATAGCTTACCTGGATGATATTCTCATATACTTGGACTCCCTAGTGGAACACAAAGTCCATATGAGGCAGGTGCTAGAAAAGCTGGAAAAGGCCGAATTATACCTAAAACCGGAAAAATGCGAGTTTCATATACAGGAGGTCAAGTATCTGGAGTTAATCATTACTACAGAAGGTATCAGGATGGACCCCACCAAGGTTACCGCTGTCCAGAAATAGCAAACCTTAGCAAATCTCAATAACGTCCAAGCCTTCCTGAGGTTCCCTAACTTTTACCAGCTGTTTATTATAGGGTATTTGAAGATTGTAGCCCCCCTCACCGCCCTAACCAAAAAAGACTAGCGTTTCGACTGGAATACAGAAGCCCAATCTGCCTTCCAGAACCTTAAGGAAGCCTTCTGCTCAGCACCGATCCTCACCCATTTCAACCCTGACCAGGAGTGTATTGTCGAAACCGATGCTTCCAACTATGTTTCCATAGGAAGCCTGTCCCAAAATGACAATAATGGCATCCTCCACCCTGTGGCCTACTTCTCGAAAAAGCACTCCTCGGCTAAGTGCAATTATGAGATTTATGATAAAGAACTGATGGCTATTGTGCAAGCTTTCGAGGAATGGAGGCCACACCTGGAGTCAGCCAAGGGGATTATCGAAGTACTATCTGATCATAAGAACCTCGAGTATTTTACCACCACCAAACTGCTTAACTGATGGCAGGCCAGGTGGTCGGAGTTCTTATCTCAGTTGAATTTCAAGATCAAATACTAGCCGGGAAAGGCTGGGGGGATACCGGATGCCTTAACTAGGAGATCAGGAGATCTCCCTAAGGGGGGGGATGAAAGGCTAAAATACCAAATTCAGGTGGTATTGAAGCCCAAAAACCTTGATCTGGCGGCCAATGTCCTTGCTGATGTGGAAGCTGAAGCTGAGGCTCATGGGAAAGCCGACCTCTAACAACTGGTGAGCCAGAGCCCTTGTTATAACTATAGCAGGAATGGTACATTGGTTAGCGCATATAAATCTACTTTTATGCATTGAGTTGAATGCTATATAGGTCATGGATGAGATAGTTCACATTAGATTGCCAATGAGTGGGGAAGGGGTTATAGTTAAAATATCACAAATAGAAGGGATTGTACATTTGATACCATTAGAGCCAAGGGAAAGTTGGTTAGTAAATAATAGAATAGACTTAAAGATGTAGAATATGATTTATGATTAGGAAATAATAAACTTGTAACCAGTTGAGAGAAGAGCCATAAAGAACATGAAGTGTTAGATATAAAATAGGTGCCAGGCCAATATTAGAAGGGTATATGTGAGGACATATTAAGGTAAGCGGAAAATTGTAACATATGGGATAGTATAAAAGTAGTTAATGCGTCTAGATATAGATTTGTTTATTTTTTCTACTAAAGTCTGAGGGTACACATGGGGTGTATAAGAGGCAATGGGAATTTGGTAGTGTTCGAGGTGTAGAGCATATATTTTGAGGATATATATAGGGTGCATGAGTGAGAGCAGAAATTTTGTTGTATGAACAGAGTGCATGAGAGGCAGCAGGAATTTGATAGTGTACTAGGTGGAACAAAATTAGTTGCTACATCATGATGGTGAATTTTTTTTGCTGATGCATAGATTAGGTAGCAGTAAAACTTATTTTGAAGACTAGTGTTCAAGAGTAGCTAGCCACTAAAAAGATAAAGAAGGTTACTTAATTGACTTCATATGATATAGTTAATAAAGCTATATCAAAGAGATATAAAGTAAAAAGAAAGAAGGCTTTAACTAGTTCATAACTAGAAATCTAAGTTAGAGAAAGTTCTGCTAGTCGGATACAAAACTCCACTTGCTAGGTACCTTTAGACCCTTCAATCTAACTTTTTTCTTTTTAAAATTCTTTTTCTTCTATTACTAAAGCTACTTCTTAATCTTCAACTATAAATCTTAAGAACATTAATAAGAAACTTTTTGGCTTTAAAGCAGTTATAGAACTATAGTAGTCGATCCCCTAAGAATCTCCCAAACTACCTTCTAAGGAAGCAAAAGTTAAATCTAGAGTAAAGCTTAGACTATGTAAAAAGGTAAGAATGTATGAAGATAATTATAGGAAGATTAATATAATAAAAGTAAAGGATACAAAGGCTATCTCCAACTCTTACAAGTATAAGAGAGCAATAAATAAGATCAAAAAAATGAGGAAATACTAGGTAGTTATCTATATAATTAACTTAGATATAGAGAAGAGGATAAAAGAACCATCAGCAAAAAAATTTTGTATTAGGATGCACAACATCTTTATATGCATCAGGTTGCTTCCCATCATTTAGGTGGTTGTGTCCTGGGCTTCCTGTCAGCCAGTTTGTGTCCCGTGCTTCCTGTTAGTGAGGTTGTATCCTGTACTTTCTGTTAGCGAGGTTGCGTCCTCTGGCTTGCATGTTGTGTCCTATGCTTCCTGTTAGCCAGGTTGCATCTTGTGCTTCCTATTAGCAAGGCTGTATCCCCTACTATTCATATATTTACAGCCTTTATATATGTATGAGTTCATGTATTCATAGCCTCTGACTATGTATGTATTAATACATATTTGGGAAGGCCACAAATGCATGAATTAAAGGCCACAAATGCACATATACACAGGGCACAAAAACATGAATTCAATACATGATAAATCCCATGTTTAAATATACTACATCCAGCTATTTCCCCCTCTGTACTAGATTGTTCACATAAGTAGAGGAGCTCCATTCGACACCTTCTATAGAGCAGGTTCTTAGACAACGCCATGCAGGTTCTAAGACAGCACATGGAACAAGTTCTAAGACACATTAAGGGGCTGGGGGATCTCCAAGCCAGACTAGCAAATCCCCTATTTCAAAAGTGTGGCCGCCTGGGACTTAGAGGTCTTTTCCTGTCATTCCTTCCTAAGGCCATCGCACCATCATAGGGAGCTTGTTACGACGCTGATTTGTGGTCTCGTGAATGCGGACATCGAGGTTGATATGGTCGTTGATATTGAATGCTCAGTAGGCAGCTCTGCACGCGGATATCTAGGCTGGTTTGCTCGCTGGATTCTAGGCTCATTTACATGGTGATTTCTAAGCTAATTTGCTCGCTCGATTCCAGGCTGATTTGCTCGCTCAATTCCAGGCTCATTTGTTCGCTCGATACCAGGCTCATTTGCTTGCTCGATTCCAGGCTCATTTGCTCGCTCATTCCAGGCTCATTTGCTCGCTCATATCCAGGCTGATTTGCTCGCTCGATTCTAGGCTCGTTTGCTCGGTGATATCCAGGCTCATTGGCTCGCTCGATTCCAGGCTCATTGGCTCGCTCGATTTCAGGCTCATTTGCTCGCTCGATTCCAGGCTCATTTGCTCACTCAATTCCAGGCTCATTTGCTCCTCATATCCAGGCTGATTTGCTCGCTCGATTCTAGGCTCGTTTGCTTGCTCATATCCAGGCTGATTTGCTCGCTGATATCCAGGCTGATCTGCTCGCTCGATTCTAGACTTATTTGCTCGCTGATATCCAGGCTGATTTGCTCGCCCAATTCCAGGCTCATTTGCTCGCTCGATTCCAGGCTGATTTGCTCGCTCGATTCCAGGCTCATTTGCTAGTCGCTCGATTCCAGGCTCATTTGCTAGTCGCTCGATTCCAGGCTCATTTGCTCGGTGATATCCAGGCTGATTTGCTCGCTCGATTCCAGGCTCATTTGCACGCTGATTTCTAGGTCGATTTGCACGGTGAATTCCAGGCTGATTTGTACACTGATTTCTAGGTCGATTTGCATGGTAGATTCCAGGCTGATTTGCACGCTGATTTCTAGGTCGATTTGCATGGTAGATTCCAGGCTGATTTGCACGCTGATTTCTAGGTCGATTTGCCCAGTGGATTCCAGGCTGATTTGCAGGTTGATTTCTAGGTCGATTTGCACGGTGGATACCAGGCTTATTTGCGCGGTGATATGGCACTGATTTGGGCAGTGATTTTGGTTTTACGCATGTTTAGCTAGCTAGTTTTAGAGATATTATCAGAATCAATTACATTTTTGAAAATGCATAGAATGCAGGTATCAAGCGTGATCGCGCCTATACTAGCCGACTATTTGCGTCAGATGGTGAACTTAAATATAGTGACATTTTGCATGCGTACAGGAAGAACAATACTTCATGTGCGTATGATATAATAGGTGCGTGTCATGAAATATGTATTTAAATTAGCTGCGCAGTGTAAGTATTATAAGATAGGTGTACATCAGGAAATATGGATTAAAATTAGTTGCATAGGGAAAGTATTATAAAATAATTGTGCGTCAGGAAATATTAATTTAAATGATTTTCGTCAGGACGGAGCACATGGCTATAGTTGGCTTCTGAATCTCGAGTTTTGCAAAAGAGCTTCATGTACTTCCGAAGCACCTGACGCAAACTTTTTTTTTGCTGATGACCAAAGTATAAAGTATTTAGTAAAGAAAGAAAGATGAAGCTTTAGTGGTAGAGGAACATATTAAAGTATTATTTCAAGGAATAGCATAACTAGATAAGGAAATAGTATAGAAGATATTAAGGAAAATAATGAAGATAATAAAGACTAAAGTTATAGATGTAGTAAATAATTAATTATATATGTAGAAATTATATATAGTATAATATATAAAATAGTAATATAATTATTATTTTTTGGTAAATTTCAATCAATTTGAAGTACTTAATACAAATTTTATTCTATCTAATTGAATCTGATTTCAAAGTGATTTACCTTATAGTATTACAAGAGTTAAGAAGTATACTAAGAAAAAGTAGTAAAAAGAAAAAGAACTTAGTACTTGCTTATTCTTTGCATAAGATTGGTAAGGTATTAATAGCTATTCCATACCTATAATGTATTCTAATCTACTTAATATTTTTGCAATTATTTCTAATTCAAACTAAATACTGTTTATAATACTATATTAAAATCAAACCACTATTTTATTGAAGCAATCTCAAGTTCCACTAATATATAGATTTAATGTATTCTGAAATTGTTGAAGTATTCCTAGAAATATATAGTATAATATAAATTTATTTATAAGGCTAATGAAGGTCAGCTATATAGATAGTACTTATGATATTTATAAAGAAGTAGATTTACTACCTAAGCAATAAAATCTCACTTTTTGGTATAGTTTCTAAGAGAAATACAAAAATATGTAAAATATATTCTAAATATTGAAATTGAAAATCCCCAAAATAGCAAAAAGAATCTAATATTTAAATAAAACTATAGTAAGGAGAAAACAAGTATTTTTTATACTTTTTAAATCTATTAGTAAAATATTAAACTTGTAAATTTAAGTTATAAATATAAATTATTATAAATTCTCTTAAAAGTATAATAAAACAAAATATTTTATAAATGTTTTCCTAGAAAGTAGTATTATTATATTAAATAATTTATTTTTATAAGTATATTTAGGCTTTATAAAGTATTGTTAATTAAGTAATAAGTTCTATAGGTAAAATATTAACTATATATAAAGAAGATTTTAACTTATATATTTCTCTTATTCTAAATTTTAAGCTATATAGTATTAGTAAAAATAGTAGTAAATTTAAGAAATAGATCTTTATAGTTATAAAAATTAATAATTAATTTGATTTATTTAAATTATATATGATATCTAGAACTATTATTTAAAAGTTATTTAATATTATTAAGTTTTAAGGAGAAAAGTATATTAGTATAGGAAGAAATAGTATTAAAGGTATTACTTGAACTAAGATTAAGAGTATTTAATATATTAATATATAATTATATAATATAGAAATCTATAATAGATAAGAAAGTAAAGGTATAAACTTAATTATAAAAATACAAAGGCTAAAGCTCTAGTTTCATAATCTATTAAAGTAAATAAAATAGATAATGATATAGTATAAAAGTAGTATAGTAACTAGTAGAGGATTTATTAAGAGTTAGAATTACAGAAAAGTTAAGATAATATATAAATAAATATAAATATAATATAAATTATTTTAATAATTATTTAGATAAAAGAAAATAAATACTAGCTTTAGTAATATAAATATAGATATAATAGTAGTATAGACATTGGCTATAGATATAACTCCAGGAAGTGTATACAGGAGTGTATATATAGGATGATAGATATAGGATAATAGATAACGTATATAGAATCTAGAATGTATAGTGTTGGAATGTAGATATAAGATAATGCTTTTTATTATCTAAGCTAGAATACAAGAGGTTACATAAAGAAGTAGCAGAATAGAGAATAGGAATATAGGTAGTAATTTATATATAATATCTTTAGCTAATATAAGTAGAATATTATACTATATATTAATATCACTAAACTTATTGATATCGATAAGCTTATAGATATTAGCAAACTTATTAGAGTGCATGATATTTAGTAACCTTATACTTATTAAATTTAAAAGCTAATTCTCATACTATAATAATAAATAATAAATAAAATATATAATAGCCTAATTTAAATAGAAAGTAATAAAAAGAAACCTATATATAGAAAAGTTATATATATATAATATTTAAATAAGATAGTATAAAAAATCATGAGTATAGATATATAAATATATAAGTAAAATAATATAAAGTAAGTTATATATAAGATATAATATAAATATCTATAATAGAACTAGATAGAAATAAATAAAAAAAGATATTATTATAAAAATATATATTATAATATAGTAATAAAATATATATTAATATAGAAAAAGATAATAATATTAAAGAATATAGGGTATATATTATAATAATTAGTTATACTAAATTTATATCTATTATTATTATTATTGTAACAATGGCTCTGGGGATAAGGTGACCAAGAGGTATGACAGGGCGATGACAGGAATAAGGTGAGACATATGTAGGAGTACTATGTGTGTGACTAAGAAAACTAGGCTTGTTATGAACACCTATTAGGGATGTTACGGATAATGTCATGGGGGGCAGAATGTTTAGAAGGTAGAGGCTAGGGCAAGACATATATAGGAACATTACATGTATAATCAGGGAAAGACTGGGATGGGGTAAGGGCTGGAGGTAAGAGGCAAGGACAAGGGAAATGCAGAAGTGGTTGCTGCATATGTTGGAGAGAGGCAGCTATACTGCAGAGTTGTTTGTACGAGACAAGGATATACACAAGAGAGGTGCACAAGCACTAGAAGAAGCAAGGTCCTGTATTGGGTATACAAGACATTGGATAGGGATCCAATAACAGTATGATACGGGCAAAGGACTTTATATACATGAGCCACCAGAGCAACAGAAGAAATAAGCTTCCCGAGATCCCTATCTCGGAAGCCCAGCAGGATAATAATAACCCATCACCTACGATCGCAGGTAATGCTAAAGGTAACAAGGACCATAACCTATCACCTGCGATCGCAGGTGATAACAAAGACAACTGAATATATGGTTGTGATACTATCTCCCCTTTAGGGTGAAGCTCCAGCGACAAGGAGGCTTTGGGCATGACAACCGGCAAAATCAATACAGGAAACAACAACTATTTATAAGAACGAGAACCCCAACTCTAAAGAATAACAAAGGCCTATCACTTATACTGTAGGTGATAACAAAGAAAATAACAATAACAAGAACAAGAACAAGACCTCCAACTCAGACATGGGGAGATTACTCAAGGGAGCAGGGCTTCCTCGAGTATCGTTGATGGAATAGGGAGACCAGATCCTGAGCATTTTCCAGATTCCTAGTGGGTTGCTAGGTGGCCTCCTCGTTTTCTAACTATTTAACCTTGTACTGGATTCACCTATAGCACTTCCTAGAGTCCAGTACCTCCTTGACCTCCCACTCCTCTTCTTCTGCAATTACGACGAGAGGAGGTGGTAGATGTCTTTGACCTGGGAGAGGATCATCCGTAGCTGGTTTGATTTTAGAGACGTGAATGACGGGATGGCGCTTAATATCCTTAGGGAACTTCAGCCAGTAGGCATGAGTGCCCACATTCCCTAATACCTCATATGGCCTCAAGAACTTATGATCCAGCTTACAAGAAGATCGTTCTATCTAAAAGTGCTGACTAGAGAGCCACACCTTATCTCCTAGCTAATACCTGGGGGCTGGCAACTGTTATCCATTGGCATAGTCGGCTTGCCTAGCTTGCGCATATCCTAGCTCAGCTTTCAGGGTAGAGTAGAGCTCTGCAATTCCAGCTGCGAACTCCTTGGCCGGGGGGTGGATTCTCTACAGAGGTGCTAAGGCATCGATGAATTGGAGGTGCTAACTATAATTGGCCAGGAAGGGGGAGGTTTTCAAGGACTATGAGAACTGGTTGTTTGTAGCGAACTCACAGGTTGCCAATAAGAACACCCAGTTATTTTGCTGGTGGTTAACATAGGCCTGTAGGTATTGTTCCATGATAGTATTCATCCTTTCTGACTGGCTATTAGTCTGGGAGTAGTAGGCTATCGAGAAGCTTATCTTGATCCCCAAAAGCTCGCAGAATGCTTTTCAGAATTCCGAGGTGAACTGAGGCCCTTGGTTGGATACAATAGATTCGGAAAGGCCATGATAGTGGAAAATGTTAGTGAGGTATAGATAGTGTGCACCATGGGACGAGTACAACTCGGACCTGGTCGTCAAGACCCGCCTCGGCAAGCGAGTTTTGGAGTTTCAACAACTCGCCGAGTCGCCTTTCCTGTCCTACAACTCGACTCATGATTAATAAGTGATCTATAGATTACTCGCCAAGCCTACCCTGTTTCCTTTTTTTTTTTTATTGTTTTGTCATAACTCTTCTATATTCTCATTATGTT
This sequence comes from Terfezia claveryi, assembly GCA_015179025.1. Classification (NCBI taxonomy): domain Eukaryota; kingdom Fungi; phylum Ascomycota; class Pezizomycetes; order Pezizales; family Pezizaceae; genus Terfezia; species Terfezia claveryi. Next base: position 8,476 of record WHUX01000400.1, on the reverse strand, counting down.
TAATACCCTCATTCTGTTCTCCTATATCTTGGTTGTTTTTGTATGACCGATTCTTTCTACCTTCACGGGTTGCTTGCATGGTACCAGATTGCTTGTCTCATATTCTTTGCACTATCACGGATTGTATGCACTGTGCCTGATTGCCTGTTATGGATTCCTTGAACTATCATGGATTGCTTGCTTCTTTCACTATACTAGATTGTATGTCACGGATTGCTTGCACTATCATGGATTGCTTGCACTGTCACGGATTGCTTGCACTATCACGGATTGCTTGCACCATCATGGATTGCTTACACTGTCACGGAGTACTCCCACCTATTAAAAGGTTACTATAAGCGGAGGTATCGCGGTAGTAATTACAGAGGTAGTAGCGGTGGACAGTAGTGCTATTAAGCAAAGAGTGTGAGTGAACAGAAGTACAAGAGAGCAGATAGTTGAACTATGTCGAGAGTAGACTGTCTATTGAGTCTAATCGAGAAGTATATATAACTAGATACAGGAGTAAGAAACTTGTATATAATGGTCCGAGTTAAGGGTAAAAATCTAGTAAGGAAGTCTAAGTTACATAACCTAAGAATAGTATATCGTACACATGTAAATGAAGAAATACATAGAGGTGTGCAACTGAGACAGTAATATGAGTCAATGAATATAACAGAAAGTCATAGAAGAAGTGATCGTTAAGTCATGACAACTGAGACAAGTAAGCAGTAACCTTAAGTAGTAAAGCAGCATCATGCAATGATAATAGATACTGAGTTAGGAAAGTAAGCAAAGATAATAAGAACATGTGAATGACATATGAACACATGTGAAAAAAATAATAAAGAAGTCCTTAATCGGGTAGCAAGTGTCCATATTGGGTATCAGCATGATATGGAAATAATCGTAAGGGAGAACAATGTATTGTATGGAAATACTTAACTATATCGAAAGGAAATGATTATTTTCAACACCCCTTCTCACTTGTTATTCCATGATTAATCCTTTAAGATAGGAGAATCGTGGACCAGGAAAGGCCTTTGTGCATATGTCCGCTGGATTGTATTCACCAGGAATATGCAACAGTATGATAGTGCCGGAGTTAACGAGTTTGCGGATGAAGTGGTAAGCAACGTCAATATGCTTTGACTTATCGGAAATTCCAGGATTATGAGACAGGTCGATAGAGCCGTTATTGTCACAAGAGAGGGCAGAGGGAATATCTTTGATTTGAAGATATATCCTGAGGTCGACCGTCGAGTGTCACGACATCCAGCAAAGTCTGAATCAGTAAATCCTTTAAGTGAAAGAGGTTGTCCGAGTTTGTAGGTCAAGGTAAGATCGCGAGTACCCTTAAGGTAGCGTAGGACTCGTTTAACTGCTCCGAGGTGATCCTTTGATGGTTTGTGAGAGAATTGTGAGAGAAGAGTTACAGAGTAAGCCAGGTCAGGACGTGTTCCAATAACTGCATACATGAGTGATCCAACAATTTGTTAATAGAGGGAGATGTTGGTAACCTTATCTTCATCTGTATATTGTCGAAGAGTATGGTTCGAGTCAAGAGGAAGAGTGACAGGGTTGCAGTCTATCATACCGAAACATTCGAGAAACTTGTCGATGTAAGAGGATTGGGATAGAGTGATACTGTACTTAGAGTTCTCAATTCGAATTCCTAGAAGCCAATGTAAGTTACCCATATCAGTTAACTTAAACTCTTGTTTGAGTGACTGTTTGGTAGACTTCATAAAGGCTGAGTCTTTATATCCGAATAAAGTAATATCGTCAACACAAAGGGCGAGTATGATTGTGCCAGACCTATGGATGAAGATGCAGGGGTCAAAGGTACAAGCAGAGAAATCTATTGTCAGGAGGAAAGATGTTAATTGTCCATACTACTGACGAGGAGACTGCTTTAATCCATAAATGGATCGGTTAAGTTTAGCACACATGCCATCAATCCGGGTACCTTCCGGGAGTTGTATGTAAATTATTTCATTCAAAGAGCTGTAAAGGAAGGCTGCTTTGATATCTATTTGTTGAGGTTCCCATTGGAAGTGAGCAGATAAAGCAATGAGGAGGCGGAGAGAGTCGTATTGGACAACAGGAGAGAAGATTTCATCAAAGTCTGTGCCGGGTTGTTGAGAGAAACCTTGAGCAACTAGACAAGCCTTGTACCGATCGATATTCCCATTAGCATCTTGCTTAATCTTAAATACCCACTTGCTTCCAATAATATTCCTATCTTATGGTGTTAGAACCACTTTCCAAACATCTTGATCCTTCATAGCTTCCAACTCATCGTTCATAGCCATTCTCCATTTTTCTTCATCAGGAGAGTTAACAGCCTGTTTAAAAGTTTGAGGTTCATTACCATGTTGTAAGACTAAAGCGATCAACACTTTATCTTCTTCATTATCCTCATCAAAGACTTCAGGTGGGTCTTCGATTAATCTAGATCGACCATCAAACTGTATCTTTGTACCGATTATAGGGACAATGGGAGCTTGTGCAGTTCCGAATTTTATTGGCTTGAAAACAGCTCGACCTGCCTTGGTAATGGTTGTGGGTCTAACTATTTTTCCGCTAATGATTCGAGTGAAGTTTCCATCATTAGAGTCATCGGGTAAAAATTGTCGAAGGTCTTGAGGAAGTAAAGTAAGTGGTGAATATTCATCTCGATTTTGAGGTGGAGGAGAGAGGTGAACTTGTGGAGTTGGTTTGGATATAGGTCCAGGAGCTGGTGGAGGAGGTGATGACGTTGCAGTTGATGTTGGAGGAATAGGTGGTGAGGAAGTAGTTGTGTTGGATATTGTTTCAGTCAGATGGGAAAGAGTCATACTAGGGAACCATGCTTTATGAACGAGTGGGTGTCCCTTGAAATACCATTCTTCTGCTTGTTTTGGATTTTGTATACACCATTGTTGCCAGAGATATTCATTTGGGAATTCTGAGCTAGTGTATGGGATTACTTCAAGTTGAGAAGTAGGAGGAGAAGAAGTATTCATAGTTAGTGACCGTGATGGATTAGTCGAGTTAGATGTAGGTGGAGGTACCCCTTCTGGAGTTGTACTCGGTCCGAAAATAACATCTTGTGCTCGAACTGTATAAGTATACTTTCTAGAAGGTACATGGACCTTATAGATAGCAGTGCTATTAGTATAACCAATGAATATACCTTTCTCAGCCCGTGGTAGGAGTTTACTGCCTGCAGGTCATCGTTCCTCAGGTATGTGTATATAACATTCCTTACCGAAGGGTTGAAGGTGAGAGATGGTAGGTTTATTGCTGTAAAAGACCTCGTAGGGAGTCTTCCCTTTGACAGCACTATGAGGTGACCAATTTCGAAGATAGGTTGAAGTTGAGCATGCTTCAGCCCAGAATCTTTTGTCCATATTTGTCAACATAGCCCTCATCATGTTCTGTATTGTTCGGTTGAAGCGTTCAGCTACACCATTAGATTCATGAGAGTAAGGGGGCGTTAGTTCATGTACAATGCCTTTTGACTTAAAGAACTGTTCAAGATCTTTGTTAACATACTCTCCACCATTATCAGTATGAAACCGTTTAACATGGTGTGATGTTTGCTTTTCAACCAAGGTAACAAAGTCTTGGATTGATTTGGTTGAGTCGGATTTCTGTTTAAGGAAGTAGACCCAAGAAGTACGATAGTAGTCATCGATAAGTGTGATGAAGTAGCTTGCTCCTCCAAAAGAGGGTATGGGGAGTTTAACACTAAGATCTGAGTGAATAAGTTCGAGAATATTAGAGACACAAGATGTTGTCGGCTTAGGGACAGAGTGAGTAGATTTGGTGAGTATGCATGGCTCACAATGATAGTTATTAGGGGGTGTTGGGAGAATATCACCGTTAGAGTAGAGTTCTTTATGTTTGAGGACAGTAATAGCTTGATGACCGAATGACTGATGCCAGTGATCGATAGTTTTTCGAGAGGAGGAAACCAATGCCTTTTCATTTGACTCAATAATAAATAGGAGACTTCCAACAAATTCCACTATAAATAACACAGAATCATTGCCTTTCTTCGTAACATAAAACCCGGAGTCCATTGAAAAAGTGGAAAGACGAGATCAAATAGCATTCCAAGAAAACAGTGAGTGACCAAGAGAAGGAACATATCGAACATTGACAAGACGAACAGTGGAAGTAGAGCCATTGGGGTGTAGACAGTTAAGAAGGACCGTCCCTTTTCCTTTAGCTTCGAGGAGATTATTACCAGCCCTTCTACAGTTCCACTATCCTCTGAAAAGTTCTCGAAGTGTCCTATGTCATTGGTTATGTGAGCACTGTACACTATATCGAATTTCCAGATGGTTTTTCGGGATAGGTTACTGACGCTGAGAGTCTCGTCCTTGGAGCTACCAGAGCTACTAACGATAAGTGCCTGTTCCTTCTTGTCTTCCTTCTTTTTATCCTTCTTCTTATCTTTGTTTGACTTCTTCAACTTCTGACACTTCTGCTATGTATGACCTGTGTATTTGCCGAGTTGATGCTTCTTGCAATAGGTGCATTCCACATTGGAGTCCTTGTTCTGTTGTTGTGATTGCTGCTGTTGAGGCTTGCCTTTCTTCTTGAAGGAGGTAGAGAGAGTAGTATCCCATTTTTCGATTTCTGAACCAACAGAGAGAAGTCTTAATTTTGCATCAGCATATGTAAGGTCGGACTTAGTTGAGAGATTGTCGACTATATTAGAGTGATGTTCAACGAGGAAGAAGAGGAGGATGTCCCTTTTGGCTTCGTCCTTATCAAGGAAAGTGCGGAGGGATTTGCGATATTCATCTGAAGAGCCAGTAAGAGAGTAGAGTCGAGACCACTCAATCTCATATTGCTTAATAAAGTCGGCAAAGGAGGTAGTAGAAGTATAGGTTGAGGCTAAAGTGAAGAGTGTGTGCAGTTGATGTATGAAAGAGAATGGAGTATCATGGTAATACTAGTCTTTGAGATGAGTCCAGATTTCGTATAGTGAATCAAACTTAGAGACGACCTTCAGTATAGGTTTGCTAATAACCTGTATTAGCATGAGGATAGCTTAATTTTCCATAGCTGCGAAGAGTTCTTTCTCTTCTTGTGTCGTATCTGTCGCAGGTTTAAGTCCTTTAATAATGAGTTCCTTACAACCCATGCCTCTCATAATCATTTTGATGGTATCAGCCCAGTCTTCGTAGTTGTCTTTGCCGGTAAGTGACTCAATATTATCGAGTTTGACTGGAATAGGCTTGAAGTCTTTCGGTGGTCGGAAGATAGAAGGTACAGCCTTTCCTTTACCACCAGAACCAGAACCTGAACCAGATGCCATTATATAGATATGTGTGGGAGGGAAAGTGAATGTGAGAAAGTTATCGAGTTGTTCTGAGCTATTCCGGGCTCATAACCTATTGAAAGGTTACTATGAGCGGAGGTATCGCGGTAGTAATTACGGAGGTAGTAGCGGTAGACAGTAGTGCTATTAAGCGAAGAGTGCGAGCGAACAGAAGTGCGAGAGAGCAGATGGTTGAACTATGTCGAGAGTAGACTATCTATTGAGTCTAATCGAGAAGTATATATAACTAGATACAGTAGTAGGAAACTTGTATATAATGGTACGAGTTGAGGGTAAAGATCTAGTAAGGAAGTCTAAGTTACATAACCTAAGAATAGTATATCGTGCATATGTAAATGAAGAAATACATAGAGGTGTGCAACTGAGACAGTAATATGAGTCAACGAATATAACAGAAAGTCATATAAGAGGTGATCATTGAGTCATAACAACTGAGACAAGTAAGCAGTAACCTTAAGTAGTAAAGCAGCATTATGCAACGATAATAGATACTGAGTTAGGAAAGTAAGCAAAGATAATAAGAACATGTGAACGACATGTGAATACATATGAAAGAAATAATACAGAAGTCCTTAATCGAGTAGCAAGTGTCCATATTGGGTATCAGCATGATGTGGAAATAATCATAAGCGAGAATGATATATTGTATGGAAATACTTAACTATATCGAAAGGAAATGATTATTTTCAACACCACCTACTGACAAATAATACTAGCAATCTGTACTACACAGCCAAACAAAATCCTTACCCCAATATCGGTTAAGAAATATATTAATATACCTTAAATAAATCACAAGACCTATCACTATAACTATAACAAAAATCCTTCCAACATCCTACAAAACTTGAAAAATCCTTCCTAACCTCACTTGAGTTTACCAATAATCCCTCGTAAATCAATTCATATAACTATACAATATAGAAAGAAAAAAAAAAACTCTTCAAAGCAAAACCAAATGCCCTAAACGTTCTCTAAAAAAAGCACTTGACTAGTGAGATGGTATTTAACTGGTAGGAAGTCGGGTACCGGAACCTAATTCGCTAAAGATTCCAATATTTACTTTGGCTGTCAGGCGTTCAAGTATCTGTGTTTCTTGGTAATTGACATCTAAACCGGAATTGTATAACATTAGGGCGGTCTCTCTTTGACCGTTGATGTAAACCTCCCCACGTTGTGGTCGTTCTTATAACTATATATTTCATCCTCAGTAACAGTGAACCTTCTACTAGGTGATGTACAGTATGCTAACATAAGGGAATGATTATTGGGTACCTGTGCCTCCTCCTCCTGCTACCCCTCTGCCTACTACTGCCTCCACCATTACTGCTGCTTATCCTTCTCCTCCTGCCCCTGGTCCTGCTCTGGCTGCTGCTTCTGCTTTTACCACCGCCCCTTGTCCTCCCCCTGCCCCTGGTCCTGCTCCTGCTGCTGCTACTACTGCTGCTTCTCCTCCTCCTACTCCTGCTGCTGCTGCTGGCCCTCCTCCTCTAGCTGGTCTCAGTACTATATGGCGTCCTCTTTTTGCTTTTTTGGGTATTCGTTGGCTCACAAGAGGTACATATGGAAATGCCCCCAGCAAATTACCTCCGGCCAATATATTCGCCTGAATTTTATGCCATAGTCTAACATCCTGCTGTAGGATTGTTTGTCTATTGTGTATTTCACCGCCTTGTATTGCAATCAGGTTCACTGCTTTTTCTGTAGTCGTGATTAGTCATATTTGTCCATGACAGCATCCGTAACAGCATTCGTGATATATTTTGACTTACTAGTAAAATACTCATGTATATATACTACCGCCACCTCCTGTATGGCATCTATTGCCCTCACTTAGATATGCTCCATATTATTCTAATCTATGAACTGCGAGTATTTGTTGTTATTATCCCTATTTACGTCTTGTAAAATCTCCCTGCACAGCCTGCGGAATGCAATCTTTGGAAATATTAGGTCAACGCTTCTCTGTTGATTCCTAATCTGACGTACGAGGCTAACTGATAATACAGTTAGATTAGTCCTTTTTTCTTCATGCAATGGAATACTTCATGCAATGGAATGCTTCATGGAATGGAATGCTTCATCGAATGGAATGCTAACGTCCTTGTGACAGCTTTCTTATAGTTTTTGGTACCACCGCTTTTGGGGGGCACAACTGATTTTATATTCCTAGGGACTTGTGACCTCACTGGTTGCCTGGGGTTTTTCATTGGAACCTGCTTTGTTCTTGCCATTCTTATATGTTAGCTGGTTAAAGGAGGTGATGAACTTGGTGACCTAGGAGCGATAGTGATGATTTTATATGAGACAAAGCAACACAGAGCATTATGGGGATCCAGACCTAACTATCAAACAATGAATCCAAGTTTGCCTGCACATTCCCTCAAGTTAGCTTAGATACTTTAGTGTGATACATCGATAAAGAAAATCTGACAAAGGAAATGTGACAAACAAAACTCGACAAAGGATATCAATAACTAGGTGTTAGGCTGTTACTCGTATATACAATTAAGCTAAACAAGCATCATCGTGGCAGATTAACTAGCCTTTTGCCAAATTCCCCCTGGGGACTGACTCATTTTGGTCCCCTTAATAGGGCCGCATATGAGTTACTTTTGCCTACAGGTGGGCTGGGATTACTAGAGGAGACTAGACAAGCTGGGAGGCAATATATACTAGAGTATATATATATACTTATCTGTCTCATATGCAACCTTAGAATACTGAGGGACTAGTGCAAGCCTACTCATGAGTTGTACCCCAGTCTAAGTCTGCACTACTAGCCTAATATACTGGGCTTGTGCCAACTAGACTATACCTTAAGTACTCTATTCTCCATCTAGTGACTAGTCTATACTAACCTATTGCTATATCTAAAAGAACAATAAATCTACAATCCTAACCCACAATGATATATAAAACAACCAATACTAAACATTCCATCAGACGATAAGGAAATAGTGAAAAAATTGCTGGACAACATAGGGATCTGTGACAAAATATAAATTCCGTGACAAAGTGAAAGCTCTGTGACACCCTATACATGGTCATTATTCATCTTGTTCTTCTCCTTTGATATCATCCTCTCCTTTACCTTCTTTATCCTCTTCATACTCTTCATCCACTTCATCCTCTTTACCCTGTTCATCTTCT